>OZ035828.1:4963112-5070612 GCA_964034765.1 Knipowitschia caucasica
TGTGTGTGTGTACGTATGTGTTTTATTTTTTATTCTGTTTTTGTGTATACATTTTACCTGTTCCCAGAGGGCTCCCGTTACAGTACTAACCAGGCCATGCCCAGCTTAGTACTGTGCCCTCTATCTATCTATCTATCTATTTATCTATCTATCTATTTATCTATCTATCTATTTATCTATCTAATGTGTCAGGAAGGACACTAGATCAGAGAGTTTTGTAAACACATTTTCCGATGATCAAATAAATAATAAAAACAAATATTAATAACAAATAATATTTTTTGTCCAATTTATTTTCAGTAGTATCACAAACAGAAAGGACCAAAACACATATTTACACAATTCCTTGCATAGTTTTGTTCAGACACACAGTAAATCTGGTTTGAAATAGCTTTGTTCCATGTAAACGGGGGTTTCTGCTGAATCTCACAGATGAATGAAACACATGTTCAATACCTACACACACACACACACACACACACACACACACACACACGTATATAATTATGAACACATTATAATACAGTCCAGTGCAGATACATAAAAAGGCTGTATGTCCACGAGCGGCCGCCCCAGGTCAAAGCCAAGAGCTGGAGACCACAGACACGCTGCAGGAGTCAGAGCCAGGAGCTGGAGACCACAGACACGCTGCAGGAGTCAGAGCCAGGAGCTGGAGACCACAGACACGCTGCAGGAGTCAGAGCCACGAGCTGGAGACCACAGACACGCTGCAGGAGTCAGAGCCAGGAGCTGGAGACCACAGACACGCTGCAGGAGTCAGAGCCAGGAGCTGGAGACCACAGACACGCTGCAGGAGTCAGAGCCAGGAGCTGGAGACCACAGACACGCTGCAGGAGTCAGAGCCACGAGCTGGAGACCACAGACACGCTGCAGGAGTCAGAGCCACGAGCTGGAGACCACAGACACGCTGCAGGAGTCAGAGCCACGAGCTGGAGACCACAGACACGCTGCAGGAGTCAGAGCCAGGAGCTGGAGACCACAGACACGCTGCAGGAGTCAGAGCCACGAGCTGGAGACCACAGACACGCTGCAGGAGTCAGAGCCAGGAGCTGGAGACCACAGACACGCTGCAGGAGTCACTTTTGTTGGTCTGGGGTTCCACGGAGTACCTCTCTCCTCGATGCTGCTCCAGATACGGACCCCACTCTTCAGTCGGACGACACAGGGATTTCAACCGCTGGAGAAAAAACACGTGATTATTACAGTAAACACCATTTACACTGTAGGAAATGATCAAGTATGTGGAAATAAGGCCTTTAATCGACTGGATGTCTGGTCTCTTTCTCTTTGGTCTCTCTTTCTCTTTGGTCTCTCTTTCTCTGGTCTCTCTCTGGTCTCTCTCTCTGGTCTTTCTTTCTCTCTGGTCTCTCTCTGGTCACTTTCTCTCTCTCTCTCTGGTCTCTCTCTCTCTGGTCTCTTTCTCTCTGGTCTCTCTCTCTCTGGTCTCTTTCTCTCTGGTCTCTTTCTCTCTGGTCACTTTCTCTCTGGTCACTTTCTCTCTCTCTGGTCTTTCTTTCTCTCTGGTCTCTCTCTGGTCACTTTCTCTCTCTCTCTCTGGTGTCTCTCTCTGGTCTCTTTCTCTCTGGTCACTTTCTCTCTGGTCACTTTCTCTCTCTCTGGTCTCTCTCTCTCTCTGGTCTCTTTCTCTCTGGTCTCTCTCTCTCTGGTCTCTTTCTCTCTGGTCTCTTTCTCTCTGGTCACTTTCTCTCTGGTCACTTTCTCTCTGGTCACTTTCTCTCTGGTCACTTTCTCTCTCTCTGGTCTCTCTCTCTCTGGTCTCTCTCTCTCTGGTCTCTTTCTCTCTGGTCAATTTCTCTCTGGTCACTTTCTCTCTCTCTGGTCTCTCTCTGGTCTCTTTTACTCTGGTCTTTCTTTCTCTCTGCTCTATCTCTCTCTCTCTCTGGTCTGTCTTTCTCTCTGCTCTATCTCTCTCTCTCTGGTCAGTCTTTCTCTCTGGTCGAATAGGTTTTCTTAACTTGTGAACATTCTGACTTTCAACCCTTTAATGGTTTCCTCAACTTTTCCCTCTTGAGTCACTAAATCTACCTGAAGCTTGGAACTGAAATCTACCTCATTTTCATCTATCACTGGGTTTGAGACACTCAAGCTGCATCTCAACCATTTAGTAAAGGCCTATGATTGAAAAAACTAGGGGGTTAAAACAAAACAAATATATGTAAAAGAAAATATTTATGTTGTCAGTGCTCCTACATCAGAGAGAAAAAAGGAGTGAACATTGGAGATTAAAACCAGATTCTCCAGATTTTCTCATTCCAAAGGAGACATTTATGACATATTTTAAAAACAAGATCATTTTGCTTTGTCCCGTTGGAGAATCTAGTTTTACGGCTCAGTCAGAATGTGCTCAAACCAAGATACATTTTGCCAAATTTGAGCCATTTTTGACGTCCGTTAACATTGTTCTTGTTTTTCCCTTTCTTGAGTCTTTAAAACAACACATTCTTACCTCCCACGCCGAGCCCTTCGCTTTAACAAACTTGTAGAGAGCGATGAGTGGGATCCACATGAGCACGAACGCAGCGAGGCCCCAGCCCAGCGCCAGGGCCCAGTCTGGGTACGGGACGGTCCCATAGGAGGGCGAGGTGAGGGTGAAGAGGGACCACATCAGGATCAGCTGCAAACACCGAACAACTGTGACTTCATCTTATTCTCGATTCACTTCAATAATAGATAGTTTGATTTCTGCATAATCTGAGTGTTCTTATTTCTCCTTCTGTTCTGCTGTAGCCTGGTCTTACCACACCACTGTACTCATTTCATTTCACACTAAGGTCTGCATTTGCTTAATTGACTCCGTTAACAGGTGGGAGGGGTTAACTCCTTTTGCAGATTGAAACGATTGGATCCTAGCTTTAGCATTTAGCCTAGCTTTAGCCATCTCCTTTGCCACTATCGGAGCCCGTGGGGAGTAGAGCCACAACATCTTTGCCTCAATGACATTTGCTAAACATTCCTCTTGCTCCGGATTCAATTTCTTAACAGAACCAGAACAGATTATTTTACCATCGCATTCTCTGCCAAACTACAACCAGTATATTTTGCGCAAACTCTTGACTACATCTACCGACAACAAGCGCCTTAAGTGCCCGCTGTCAAAAGGCATTAATAACACATTTCCAATACTTCTTATAAGTTATAAGAATAACTGATAAAAGTAGTGCAGAGATATTTGAATTTCAAAATTAGTTTTACAGTCCCTGAATCTTGTTATTGATCGCCCTCCACCGTTTCACCAATCAGAAAGTCCGTGATCCGGGCGCCAGAACTCACCGCGTGGAGCTAATCTCACTGGTAAAGTACCATGTGGTGCAGAACTAAAAAAAGGTCTCAAACAAGGAATAAAACCAGGATTTCTATCTTTGTGAAAAAGGTGTTGGTTACAGATTTGTTGTTGACAAAACTCTTGTCTATTCAGCTGTTATGGTCCCAGCTGGATTCGTCTGCATATCTGGCAACCTGAGTCAGGGAGAGTGGGAGAGGCTGCAGTACCACTTTTGGCCAGATAAAGCTCCTTTAATATTGATCACTAAAAATCCTATTAGGGGCCACTAGAAATAGTCTTGAGGACCGGATTTTGCCCACGGGTCTGAGTTTGGCATGTCTGCTCTATGTCTTTGTAAAGTGAGTTCAGAACATGTCCATAACTCTCACCAGAATGATGCAGGGACTGATGAAGAACCAGCAGGTCCTCCACCAGATCCAGAAGCAGAAAGACCTCTCTCCGATCATCATCTCGATGTCTTTGATGAAACGGTTTCCTCCTGAAAACACCACACGTTTTAATTTCTATGTTTTACTTTTATGTTTAATGATACAAACTCACCATAAACAAATGAGATGCCGATCACCTCCATCAGACCCACAATCAACAAAACCCAAGTCCCAAGAAACTGGTCCAGAAGCGTGACCCAGTAGATCCCGGCCTGGAAGAGGGTCATCAACGTAAGGGTACAGAGTCGATAAAAGCTTTGAAGTGTTTGAAGTTAGAGACGGCACCTGAGTCACACACGGAAGACCGAGCAGGAACACGGAGCAGGACAGCGCCACCGTCAGGAGGGAGCGCTTGGAATTAAAGAGAGAAGGGACGGCGTCGACCAGACACGTGATGACCACCTCTGAGGAGCACAGAGTCAGACCGATGAGAGTCCCACAGCGGGAGGAACATGAACAACATACACTGCAGACTCACTCAGACCTGACTTTTATTGTGGTCGTGTGTGAGTTTAAGCAAAGACGGCCATTTTTTATAAATCCATGAGAAGAACACGTTTTAGACTTAAATATGTCTAGTGTCAGTAAGTTGATAAGTATTAAGTTAGTAAGAAATACTGTGAACAGCTACGAAAATAATAGTTTCATACACATCATTTGGGGCGATATTGGCTCAGTTGTAGAGCATTTTCCTTTGAGCCTGAAGGTTGTGGGTTCGAGCCCACCAATCAATCAAAGTTTATTTGTAGAGCGCCTTTCATACACAGGGCAACACAAAGCGCTTCACAGTCCACATCACAAATCATCACATAAAACAAACACCAGAATCACAATTAAAACATTAAAATCACACAAAAGATTAAAAACATTAAAACTTTCAAAATTTTAAAATTTTAAAATTTTAAAAATAAATAAATAAATGACAACAGTGCATTAGAAATGGAGATAAAATCCTTCAGTTGTATGCACAGGCAAACAGAACAGTCTTTAACCGAGTTACCACAAGACTTTCTCCACCCACCCACACCCACTCATGTCTGCTGTCGTTGTGTCCTTGGGCAAGACACTTAAAGGGCCCATATCACGGTTTTTTACTTTTCTCTACTTTAAACATGATTACAATCAAGGGCGTAGGTTTGCGTGGGGACCATGGGGACATGTCCCCACCAATATTTGGTGAGGACTAAAAAGTCCCCACCAAAATGACATGATGTCCCGGGACCCGGACGGTCCGGGACACATGTCTTCCGTTTGCGCACACGTCGCGCCTCCTCCTCGCCTCCAGAGCAACAGCAGCAGCAGCAGCACGTGACCCGTTCCGTTCTCTGCAGTGATTGGCTGTCTTCTTCAGCGCCAAACTGAAGCACTGAGCGACTGTTTAATTTTTAAAAGTTAGCCAGCGTGAAGCAAGTGTTTTTTTTTCGTTCCCTGAGCGTTGTAGCACGTGAGTAATCAGAGGAAAGTACTGTAGATCTATTACCATTCAAAGTACTTACGTTATTTCTAATCTGTCAGCGCACTGTTTAATGTTCCGAGGAGCTCACACGGCACAGAGACAGAACAGAACTGGCTCCAATAAAGAAACAGGTTGGTTGAAAGGCTGAAAAAATACTTATTGTGCTCTTACTATCCAAAATGTATAAGTGGGTGTGTTGTGTGAATCAGGATAAACTAGTGATGAAAATATTCCACGGATCCACGATTTACAACCTTTATCTGCTGATAATGTAATTTCTGTGAAATGTGTGACAGCGGGCACTTGCTGCTATTTGCTCTAAGCACATTCAAGCGATGCACTCGAATGTGCACGTCCTGGTGCAGCTGCTGCCGCTTTGTAATGACAGCCGCGGCGCTCAGTGAAAGCACAGCTCTAACATGGTACCGAGCTCGGACCATATGCAGACAGAACCATGTTGCAAGTGCGGGTCTCCCTCCTATCTCCCGCGTTTCTCCCCTGTGTCTCTGACATGTCTCTCCCCTGACTCTTCCCAAAGCGCAACCAGCGCTCCCGAAATTAAAGCTCGGATACGTAAATTTTCCATTGCGTTAACGATGCATGCTGGTTGTGCGCAAAACACACCACAACAGGTCATTTAAGTTTTTATTTTGAATACTTGAGAACCCTGTGAGTCATTACTTGCCTTTTTGGGTAGAGAGTGGAATAAAAAAAAGAAAATATAGAAAAATCCACACTGTTACTTATTGCCAAACTCTTGTTAACTCATTGTATTGAGAAATACTATGTAACTTTTGACATTGGCCAAGTTTTATAAATGATTCTGCAGTTCATGTATATGAATGTCTGTTTTTGATTTTCTATACCTTCTTATATAATTTAGAAAAAAATCCACCTCCACAAAAAAAGATAAAAGATATCAGGAGCTTTTTTAACAGTTGGAAAGTAAGTAAGAGAAAGCACAAGTAATAGCAAATTATGAATTGTGATGATTAATCTTCTGTTAACATACATAGGAAACTCAACCAACAAGAGAGAACAATATAGGGAATGTTGAGGTAGAAGCAACAGGCCCTTCAGTGCATCAGGTGAGGTTGGAATTTTGTAGGTATGCATGGGACTATGAATTGTTTTTAGAGATTGATCGTATATGTCAAACAATGTAGTGAGCTACTCACTGTAGATTCTAATTCAATATTTTCTCCTCTGTTTTTATTTATTATAGGAAATTGAAAGATCAGAGCATGATTTATTTCAAGTATCGAGAGCAGTTCCTGAACTGTTAGAGCCTCAGGTGAGGGCTATTATGTAGATTTGGATTAGGTTTAAGTCAGTATAGAATCATACTAAAGTTAAAGAACATCATTTGGTTGGAAATTACCTATGCCAATTACAACATATTTTACTACTATAATGATGCACAAAAGTGTTGTCTGAAATCTTTTACTAAATATAGGACACTCTGAGAGATATAATGGAAATTCAAGAAGGAGATAAAGACAAGGACAAGACAGGACTCCAGGTGAGGTTAGGGTTAAGCAGTTAAAATCTTAGACCCATCAACCAATTCTAGTTTCATGAGATATTTAGCGACTGGTGTACCATGCCTAGGTTTCATTTTATTCAATGTAGAATGTGTGTTTTTATTAATACCATAAAGGAAAGTCAGACAAACAGGGAATGTGCAGTGCTGGTAGAGGATGAGGAAGTGGCTGGACCTTCAGGGCTTCAGGTGAGGTTGAAAGTTTTTGTTTGGTTTTGTTGGTGGTTTTATTTTGTATATGCTTAGATCTGATTTGTTTAATGCACTACATGTGTTTTATTTATTATAGGGAACTCAGGTATTCAGGGAAGATGTAGTGCAGGCAGATATCGAAGCTGGGCTTCAGGTGAGGCTGGAATTATGAAGATAAAATATGGGATTTTTTAAAGTTTCATAACAGTGTATTTGCTATTTAGGAGGCAGCCAATGAGAGTCACTCTCAAGAAAGTGCCAGGGACAGCATATTTGAGATAGGTTGTAAACCATATCAGCCTGATCCTGAATACAGGATATATTTACTATCTTATTTACTATAAACATTTAAGCCATCTTGTGGACAAAGGTAGAATGAACGCAACACAAAACTCAGAAGTTCTGATCCAATTGATTTTGTTTTAACGATTAGAAAAAATCCTTAACTGCTTCTCATTCAGTCTACAGCTGAGTTTAGTATAGAAGGCGACACACTATTGCAAATATAGTGTGTGATTACACAACAAATTCTGGGGGAGAAACTCTGGACCCCGTGTCAATGGGTGTAGACTCAGGTCGTAGTGAATGTCCCCACCAAGATTGGAACCAAACCTACACCATTGATTACAATGCTATTTGGCCTTCATACACAAGCCCACAGTAGTTTATTCATTGATTCTGTCAATCTTTTGTAAGAGAGCGATCTGTCTCCTTCCCCAGCGTGAGGCACAGAAACGCTCGGGTCCACTTCAGTGACGAAAACCACACTGATGACGCGCATGACCCTGTTTGCTTTGTATTTAAAATAGTTGTTAAATACTTTTGTCAAAACGGGGTAAACAATACACAATTAATATGCTGTTTTTTGTCAAAAATAATAAAAATATAAATAAATTAAAAGCCGGCGGGAGGTGATTGACGGATCAAAACAGCGAATCAGAGCGCACAGGCTCCGGCTCCTGAGTCCAGCGTCTGGGGTCTGGTCTCGCGGACACCACATAGAGCTGCTGTTTTTATGCTTTTGTCAGCAACTAAAAGTGTTAGGATCACGTCAACTTGAATGAAGTGTGTTATGGGTGTAAATATGTGACACACTATTTGGCCCGAAGAGGAAGAAAGCGGCTCGACTTTTTTCATCTGTTCATCTCATGGATCTATTATAAACCGGTTCATCTGCGACACTTCACTGAGACTGTTCCAGAACTACAGGGACAATGGAACTGGACTTACTCAAAGGCTGATGTGGAAACACGTTATTCCCACGGTAAAGACGTAACTCGGACCCCCTCGATCTGTAAGTAGTGACGCTAACTCGCTGTATACTTCTGTAAACTAAATAACTAGGGTCTGATTGTGCATCGAGGACATAGGGCTCGATGTGACGGATTGTCATTGTTGGAAAAAGTTTATTCTTATCTATGAAATGACTAAGTACAGGTGATAAACGACAAAAGCGTGATGCTACGTCACCGCGCGGGCGGGGGGAGGCGGACTCACAGGCAGAGGAGCAGACTCTGGATCAGCTCGTTTGAGTCGAGGTGACGTCACCTCTATACAAGAGATGGCTCTAATCTCACAAGCTTTGATTGTTGTGTGGTGTATCATACACATTAATATCACACATGTGCAGAGGACTGAGTGTGAAACATGAAGAAAAGCGTGATATAGGACCTTTAACCTCTGGGAACACCAGGGTGCCACAGTGGGGCGGCTGCCAAACTGCCGTTGTGTCCTTAGGCAAGACACTTCTTCCCCATTAGGATGAGCGTGGTTTATGTGAATGGTTGGTGGTGGTGGGAGGGGCCGATGGCACAGACTGGTTGCCTCGCTTCTGTCAGTGTGCCCCAGGGCAGCTGTGGCTACAGTAGTAGTTTATCACCACCGTGTATGTACTGAATGAATGTCCAGAAAAGTGCTGTATAAAACCGATGCATTATTATTATCATTTATTGAGGGACAGGACAAGGTTTTCCAGTCTCACCTGAAGGATTAGCAAATATCAGTCTCCTCTAATATTTAGACTTTTAAATAAATTGAAATAAGTTTAAGGGCTCCACTGTTTCACATTTTAAAAAATGAAGAAAATAAACGCTTTTTGTGTTTTCTTGTACCTATTCCAGCGAACTGCGAGTCCAGGCCGACAGTGAGGAGCATGAAGAAGAAGAGCACGGACCACAGCGGCGACACCGGGAGCTTGGACAGAGCGTCTGGGTACGCGATGAACGCCAGACCGAACCCTGGAAACACACACACGGTTCTGTTCTGTGTCCAAATGAAGAGAAAACAAGTCCTCCAGGTCTCTCTGTGTCCCAAACCCAGGTCTCAGTCCGAGTGAGTCTACACCTGTCTCTGTGCTGACCATAAGGGTTAACACTAGAACTCCCAGAGCAGTCGATTTGACGGCTTTTAGTTTTGGAAGCATAATTACTCAGAGTATGAACACTTCTGGTCGTTATAACTTCATAACTTGTGACTTTTTCTGTTTATATGTAGATCATTATTATTAAACAAGCAATATGCAAGATTTTCATGTCAAGTTATTAAATGGCCCTAATTTGTCCAAAGGCATTAATAAACAAAAAGCCACTTGTGAATGACTTACTTTTAATAAAAGTGGCACAAAAAAAACCCAATCAAACAATTTTTGGGGCGCTGGGAGTTCTAATAGTTTCATAATTCTGGGTGACCTAGTATTAATAGAGAAATCATGGTTTTTATATTTTTGTCAAGTTCCTGAAAGCAGCAGCTCACCTTCTTTGACGACCTCTCTGACTGGTTTTTCGTACACAAACGCCATGTGACCCAGAATGGAAAAAATGGCAAATCCTGCAAACACACTGGTGGCTGCAAAACAAATGTCCAGAATAAGACTCCAGGACTGAGGTGACATGTGTTTTTGCATCGACACACTTGTAATATTTCCCTTTTAGTCAAAAACATGATACATTTTTACATCAACAAACAAGAGAATTACAGCGGTGTGCGAAAGTAAGCCCGAAAACCAAAAAACCTGACTAAACTAGAAATGATCGGCAAAGAAGAATGGTCCAAAATTCCTAATTGTAAATTATAGGAGGCAAAATGAGGATGTAAAAAAATGATTTTTGGTGCCTAAATTTATGCACAAACCTAATTTGGTTTAAATAATTCTTGCAAATTTCTGTAAATGATAAAAACTTTATGTTGTGTTTCAAATATCACAGTATTTTCTCTCTCTCTGGTCTCACTCTGTCTCACTCTGTCTCTCTCCGGTCTCTCTCTCCGGTCTCTCTCTCTAGTCTCTCTCTGGTCTCTCTCTCCGGTCTCTCTCTCTAGTCTCTCTCTGGTCTCTCTCTCTGGTCTCTCTCTCTGGTCTCTCTCTCTGGTCTCTCTCTCTGTTCTATTTCTCTCTGGTTTCTGTCTGGTCTCTCTGGTCTCACTCTGAACTCTCTCTGGTGTCTATCTCGAGTCTCTTTCTCAAATCTCTCTCTGGTCTCTCTCTGGTCTCTCTCTCTCTGGTTTCTGTCTGGTCTCTCTCTCTGGTCTCTCTCTGATCTCTCTCTCTGGCCTTGGTCTGGTCTCTCTCTCTGGTCTCTCTCTCTGGTCTCTCTCTCTGATCTCTCTCTCTGATCTCTCTCTCTGGTCTCTCTCCCTGATCTCTCTCTCTGGTCTCTCTCTCTGATCTCTCTCTCTGATCTCTCTCTCTGGTCTCTCTCTCTGGTCTCTCTCTCTCTCTGGTCTCTCTCTCTGATCTCTCTCTCTGATCTCTCTCTCTGGTCTCTCTCCCTGATCTCTCTCTCTGGTCTCTCTCTCTGATCTCTCTCTCTGATCTCTCTCTCTGGTCTCTCTCTCTGGTCTCTCTCCCTCTGGTCTCTCTGTCTGGTCTCTCTCCCTAATCAATCTTTCTGATCTCTCTCTTTGGTCTCTCTGTAGTAGGGAAGGTGGTGGTTGTTGACACAACCCTTGTCTATTCAGCTGTCATGGTCCCAGCTGGATCCGTCTGCATATCTGGCAACCTGAGTCAGGGAGAGTGGGAGAGGACTACAGAATATTGACAGTGGCTGCAGTACCACATTTGGCCAGATTGTTACATATTGCTCCTTTAAATCTTATCCAAACCACCAATAATTCCTCAAGAACAATCATAACAACTGAAAAGGGTGCCCAAACTTTTCACTCCCACTGCATCACCTTCTACCGCCTTGAGCGAGTTTAAACTTGATTATATACCAAAGCAAAGTGTTGTTTTTATGATTTCTTTATTAACTTTATTCAAATCCTTCTGGTACCTGCGTTGGTGAAGCAGACGATGAAAGCGTCCTTGAACACGTTGTTGTTGAAGTTGTTGTAAGACGCCAGAGTCATGACTCCGCCCCATCCGATGGACAAGGAGTAGAAGGTCTGCGTCGCCGCGTCCTTCCACACCTGGACCAGAACAAAGAAAATGTGGTTTTAGTTGGAACGTGCTAACGCTGATGTCTCCATGACGACTGCTTAAGAAAAAATTGTCATGGTGTGGATTTGAAGTTACTGTATTCTCGTATTTTCTATGTCTATATGTACCTGCGTCTCTATCTCTATGTACCTGTGTTTCTTTGTGTCGATATGTACCTGTGTCTCTGTGTCTATATGTACCTGTGTCTCTATCTCTATGTACCTGTGTTTCTTTGTGTCGATATGTACCTGTCTCTGTGTCTATATGTACCTGTGTGTCTCTGTGTCTATATGTACCTGTGTCTCTGTCTCCATATGTACCTGTGTGTCTCTGTGTCTATATGTACCTGTGATTCTTTGTCGATATGTACCTGTGTTTCTTTGTGTCGATATGTACCTGTGTCTATATGTACCTGTGTCTCTCTGTGTCTATATGTACCTGTGTCTCTGTGTCTATATGTACCTGTGTCTCTCTGTGTCTATATGTACCTGTGTCTCTATCTCTATGTACCTGTGTTTCTTTGTGTCGATATGTACCTGTGTCTCTGTGTCTATATGTACCTGTGTGTCTCTGTGTCTATATGTACCTGTGTCTCTATGTACCTGTGTCTCTGTGTCTATATGTACCTGTGTCTATATGTACCTGTGTCTCTCTGTGTCTATATGTACCTGTGTCTCTGCCTCTATATGTACCTGTGTCTCTCTGTGTCTATATGTACCTGTGTCTCTGTCTCTATGTGTACCTGTGTCTCTGTGTCTATATGTACCTGTGTCTCTCTCTGTACCTGTGTCTCTATCTCTATGTACCTGTGTTTCTTTGTGTCGATATGTACCTGTGTCTCTGTGTCTATATGTACCTGTGTCTCTGTGTCTATATGTACCTGTGTCTCTGTGTCTATATGTACCTGTGTCTCTGTCTCCATATGTACCTGTGTGTCTCTGTGTCTATATGTACCTGTGTTTCTTTGTCGATATGTACCTGTGTTTCTTTGTGTCTATATGTACCTGTGTCTCTCTGTGTCTATATGTACCTGTGTCTCTCTTTCTCTATGTGTACCTGTGTTTCTCTGTGTCTATATGTACCTGTGTGTCTCTCTGTGTCTATATGTACCTGTGTGTCTCTCTGTGTCTATATGTACCTGTGTCTCTGTGTCTATATGTACCTGTGTGTCTGTCTCTATATGTACCTGTGGCTACAATCTTTTCAAGATTTCAAGATTTTTATTTGTCAAACCAAGTGAATGGTTTGATATTATATTTCTCTATATCTATATATCTCTATATCTATATGTACCTGTGTCTCTCTGTGTCTATATGTACCTGTGCTCATCTTATATATTCCATCCATCCATTTTCTACCCTTTAATCCATTTCTGGGTCAGGGGGGTGGCAATCAGAGCTGCCACCCAAGTCTCATAGCACCAGCCCCTCAATGACCCTCTGCAGGTGATGAGTCCACAGGAGGACGGCTGCTCTCTGAGTGTGAGCATAGCCTTGATCTTTCAGTGGGGGCTTTTGGGCAAAGTGGGGTTAAGTGTCTTGCCCAAGGACACAACGACAGCAGTCATCAGTGGGAGTCGGTGGAGAAGGTGCAGAGGCGGGAATTGAACCCACGACCTTCTGGCCCTAAGGCCAATGCTCTACCAACTGAGCTACTGTCGCCCATCTTATATATTGATAAATCTAATTGATTATGGTGTTTAGGCCTACGGTTTAGAGCAGGTGTCTCCAACCTTTTTCACCCCGAGAGCTACTTTCCTGGGACAATAAAGGCAGAGAGCTACTTTCCTGGGACAATAAAGGCAGAGAGCTACTTTCCTGGGACAATAAAGGCAGAGAGCTACTTTCCTGGGACAATAAAGGCAGAGAGCTGCTCCTTTGAGTGCTCTGGGAAATAAATGGTGCCATATTGGTGTGAACGAGCCTGATGTTTTTTGCATTTACAGTAATAAATAACAATAATGTATAATACAATCTGAAAAATTAAGTATATTTGATTTGTTAATTTCTACATCCTTTAGCGAGCTACCTGGATGGGGGTGGCGAGCTACTGGTGGCTCCCGAGCTACAGGTTGGAGACCCCTTGTTTAGATATTATGGCAGTATAAATGGTGCGTTTTTCCTTGATAAATGTAGCTTTAAAATGTGTATTCATATTCAAAATTCTTCTCTTTGTGAGGGCCGCACTGACACTACACTGTGATGTCCACTAGGGGGCTACACAATACTTTTTCGGCCGCATGTTTGAGGCCCCTGCTTCCGATGATGCAGTCCACCTACCTGAGCGTCTTGAAGTTTGGTCAGATTTGACTGAGACCCAATATAATACTCGATGCCGTCTCTGGCGCCCTCTAGTGTGGCTCCTCGGATCAGCAGGATAAAGATGACCACATAGGGGAAAGTGGCAGTGAAATACACCACCTGCAGACGGAAGAACACACGTCACTTCCTCTCAATCAGACATAAGTGTTTATTTAAGGTACGTTTATTTATATAGCACAATCCATACACAAGGCAAGTCGAAGTGCTCAAAGCAATCATCAAACAAGGCATTAAAAACATAAATAATTATTGTGCATTAAAACAAACTTTCTTGTTTTAATGACATTCATCCAAAAAAATGCAAATTAAACATTGTAAACACCAACAACCTTCCAACTTTACCAAATAAAAAAATAGTAGGATTGTAGGATTGTTTTTTTTAATCTCTCAGAGCAGTCAATTTGACGGCTTTTAGTTTTGGATACATACTTACTCAGTGCATGTAAATTTTTGGTCTTCATAACTTTGTCTGTCTTTATATGTGGTTTATTTCTATGTAATTTTTGTTATGAAATATTTTATTTTTCAAATGTGAGTAGTTTTACCTTTAACTCTCAGAGCAGTCCTTATGAGCTGAGTTCAGCTTGTTTGGTTCTAGTAGTTTCAGATTTCTGCGAGTCCTAATGTTTAGCACTTTGAGCTGCCTTCTGTACGGACTGTGCACCACAAATAAACTTGCCTTGATTGATTGATGGAGAAGGAAAAATCCTCCGTCCTCAGGACTAAACTGTGTTCAAACCACGGATCGATCACAATAACTGGATAGGGTATTACTAGCTTGAAACTGAAGGACCCATGTGCTCACGGGATTCTCTCGCTACTGCAGACTAAACCAGACGAAATCCATGTGGGCTACCCAGAAATCTTCCCCATAGAACTCAATGTAAACTAAAACAGCTCGACCTCAGCTGACAGAGAACCCGACAGAGAACCTGACAGAGAACCTGACAGAGAACCTGACAGACAACCTGCGTTTTTCATAAAGGTCACATTCTGTGGCAATTTTAGTGTCCCATGTCGTCCTGAACTTTTTTCTTCTAATCTATAAATCCACACTTTACTGCAACAAACTCTGCTCGATCGTCTCCCGCTCTAATGGTGCTTTCAGACCGGATCATGCGTTGCGTCGACCATGGTGACGAGCATTCGAGCGTCACAACACACCGACCTCTCGGCACGCACAAACTGTTCAGTAGAGACACACGGACTTGGCGGGAAAGTCAAAGGGAGGAGCAGGAGCGAAAAATCGACGGCCACAGGAGATGGATTCTGCTCATCCTTTCCTTGGGACGTTCGTGCAGCGACCAATCAGAGAGCAGCAAAGTGGTCACAGGGACATTAGCGGACTGAGCGAGCAGACTGAAAATACTGTAAACAGCCAAAACAGGACCTACACCAGACTTAACCAGAACTCAAACCAGGGTTGACAATGGGGGACTCTGGGCTTGTGAAAATATGCGTTGTCATGCTCCCGTGACCTTATGCAACTGCTTCGAGTGTGTTCGCCGATGCGGAAATACCGTTTAATAATATAAAAAAACGTATGGCGCACCTCCGTGAACACATACTACTGTTGTATGAAGCCCATAGAAGGTCTATGAGCAAAGACACGCTGCAAACTTAAAGCTGCTTATTGGAAAAGATCTGTACACAAGAAGCCGCTAGCATAGCTCTGTTAGCATTAGAGTCGGCCAGCTACTTCCGGTACTTCCGGTGCGCGTCAGGACATCTCGGTCTGAAGACCCCTGCGTCTGAAAACTAGAGAATGCGCGTCTGGTGAGCGGGGCTTCAGCGTTTCAGCGTTGGCGGTCTAAAAGCACCATTACTCCACTCTGATCAGCAGCTCTGATTGTTCAGAGCGCGGCCGAGCCCCTCTGTGCATGTGCATAAGAGCCACACACTCGTATTTGGCGCAGAACCGGGAAAACCAAACGATGCCCAAATATGGGCAAGTTCTGCTAATCTTTCAGTGTCCATGTATGTCCCATGCGCTACTGAGCACAAGCCATTCATTTGAATAGGACGCCATCTTCGATCCATCCGTAAACTCCGGTCCATGATCATTCCCTACATGTATGTCTGGGTCTGATCCTAGTGGCTGCAGTTTTCTCGGTTGAATCCCATCCGACCTGAGGGTGTAGTAGGTTGGTGTGGTGGGCAGATAGGTGTTGTAACAGATGTTGTCAACAGTTTGTACCAAATGTGTAGGTTTGTAGTTTTTCAACGGCGGCGAATGCGATAGTAAAGTAATCCTTTCTGGTTCAGCTCTAAATATCAAGAACTTGAACCCGGAGCAAGAGGAATGTTTAGCAAATGTCATTGCTGCAATGATGTTGTGGCTCTACTCCCCACATGCTCCGTTAGTAGAAAAAGAGCTAAGCTATGTAAATGCTAAAGGTAGGCTAAATGTTTGCTCACTCAGTCTCTTACCTTTCCAGACGACTTGATGCCTTTGATGAGAGCAGCTCCTACGATGATGGAGCTGAGCAGCAGACACAGGGCCAGGTGCCAGACCACGGTCCCGGTCTCATCCATCCCACTGGACCGCCGTAGGGCCTCCTCACTGAAGAGGAGACAGAGATTATAGATAGACATTAGACAGCCCTCGGACCTTTTCACATCCGCAAACGTCATTCCATGTCCCTGTATCTTCAAGGAATGAAACTTCATGAGTGCTAAAACAAAAAACATTTTCCTCCAAGTACGTCTTGTATTTGTAGAAGGTTCACCCGGTAAAAAACCCAGACTTAAGAATATTCGTTTAAAAAATATCAAATTACAAAACAATATTTGACCTGAAAATGTGATCTACATATGGACCTGGTTTGAAGACATCAGCACCGTTTCCACCAGCCCTCTTTGGCCCTACTCTACTCTTTACGCTCCCTGATTGGGAGCGGGTTGAAAAGTTTGGTAAAGGAAATAACATGTAGATAATTCCCTAAAGCTTTAAACAGGAAAGTTAAGATGAATGAACCCAGACTTTAGCCACAAAAAACACAAGAGCAACAAAATGCATATATGATTTTACAACAGTATATAGTAATAGAGTGATATATATGTTCTTACTCCCAGTATCGCTCACTTGGAGTCTGGGTTTGGACTTGGATCTGGTCTGAAGCAGGACAGCTCCCATTGGTCCAGTTTGACACCAGGATTCCACTGATGTTACACACCACTGGGAACACAGAGAATATTGTAATCTATCTGATACATTTGTACCTGATCTCTGTCCATTTATTTATAAAACCTAAAAAGCGTACCTTGGAGGGGGTCGGTGCAGTTGAGAGCGCCCCAGCCGGAGCAGCGCGCCCAGGGCAGCGGCGACTGGAAGGAGGCGAACATGTAGAACAGGCTGTAGGCGATGATCACGTTGTAATAAAAACTCACAATGAGAGTGATGAGAACCATGGCCACGCCCACTCCTGGAAAGCACACACAATCCACACACAAACAGACAACTGTAGGTAAAGACACACACAAACTGCTCACAAAGGTTTGTTTAAAGCAGCGGCGTCAAACTCATTTTGGTCAAAACAAAGAGGAACTAGTCTGGGGCCGAAAGAACAGAAGGGATTTATTTTTCTTATAATTATTTTCAATTATGAATGATCAATTATCAATTCAGTTATTTCTGGTTGATAAAAACAATGTGGTTATTGTTTAGATTTAACAAAAACTGGACCATATTTAAGTTAAATAAGTTAAACACATTGATTTTATATTGAATTATTTAACTTCTGTTGGGACGTGTTGGGTTAAAACGATTAGATTTATTTTATAGATACAGTATAGAGCAAACCTATAAGGACCCCGCTCAAAAAAGTGATGATTTGTCTCAAGTGGTAATCCCTAATAAATAAATAGATTGATAGATTGATTGATATTCAGTGTAGTGTGGACTGACCCTGCAGCAGCGGCACAGCCCTCCACACGTTGATGGGCCCCTGGCTGCAGAACTGTCCCAGAGCGCTCTCCAGGAAGAACAGAGGGAGACCGGCAAACAGCAGCATCAGGAAGTACGGGATCAGGAAGGCACCTGCGCACAATCAATCCTTTAATTTGTATCGTGCCTTTCCTACACAAGGCATAAATCATAAACATTAAAATCTACATACACACAAAAAAATATGATTAAACGCAGACATTAAAGTAGCAATATGTAAGATTTTCATGTCATGTGATCATTAAAGGGCCCTAATCTGTCAAAAGGTGAAGAAGATGACATGTCTGGGATCAAGTCTTTCATTCAGACAGAAGACATGTTTTATTGTCAATGGTAGAGACAGCACGAACAACACGAACAACAGAATGCAAGTGTATTATACAGAGCGGAGGCATGGAGACCTCCAATCAGCAGCTGCCACGGTGCCATGTAGCTTGGCCTTCAGATAGACAAAACAAGGGAAAAGTACTGGCTTCTGCACATTGATAGAATGATGAGTTTAACTTTAACAAAAGTTGCTTCAAAGTGTTATGAAATCTCACAAAGGCAATAATAAAACCTGCTCTTTTCCAACACTTCTTTAACTGATGACAGTAGTTCAGAGATACTTGACTTTCTAAATTACTTTTCCAGTCTCTAAATCTTGTTATTGTTTTCATTTCGATGTCCCGCCCTCCACTGTTTCTCCAATCAGAAAGTCTGTGAGGCGTCAGAACTCACCGCGTGGAGCTAATCTCACTGGTAAAGTACCATGTGGCACAGAACTAAAAAAAGGTCTCGTTATGATTCTCAAATCATTAACGACAAAACAAGGAATAAAAACAGAATTTCTATCTTTGTGAAAAAGGTGTTGGTTATAGATTTGTTGTTGACAAAACTCTTGTCTATTCAGCTGTTATGGTCCCAGCTGGATTCGTCTGCATATCTGGCAACCTGAGTCAGGGAGAGTGGGAGAGGCTGCAGTACTGCAGTACTTTGTTTCTGCGTTAATACGCAGAAACAAAGTGTCCTATCATAACTATGCAGACGACACTCAGATCTATGTCTCACTGACTGCAGGAGAACATGGACCAGTGGACTCACTCCTTCACTGTATCCAACAGATCAGTGAGTGGATGCAAAACAACTTCCTTCAGCTAAACGCAGACAAAACTGAAATGATTGTCTTTGGTCCCCAGAAACAAAGAGAGAGCGTCATCTGTCACCTACAGTCTCTCTCCCTAAAACCTTCAAACAAGGTCAGAAATCTAGGGGTAATACTGGACTCAGACTCAAATTTTAATAGCCACATCAAATCAGTAACATCAGCAGCTTTTTACCGTCTAAAAAACATTGCCAGGATTAAAAACATAGTGTCTAAAGCAGACCTGGAGATTCTTATCCATGCATTTGTCTCCAGTAGGTTAGACTACTGCAATGGCCTGCTCACAGGTCTGTCCAAACAGGCTGTAAAACAGCTGCAGTACATTCAAAATGCAGCAGCTCGAGTCCTGACTAGAACCAGGAAGTACGACCACATTAGTCCAGTTCTCAGGTCTCTGCACTGGCTTCCTGTGGCTCAGAGAATAGACTTTAAAACAGCTCTGCTTGTGTACAAGTCTCTCCATGGCCTCGCACCAAACTATAATAGTGACATGTTAGTCCCATATGAACCAGCCCGGACTCTGAGGAGCACAGGGACTGGACTCCTGTTGGGACTCTGAGGAGCACAGGGACTGGACTCCTGTTAGTGCCCAGAGTCAGAACTAAACATGAGGAGGCTGCTTTTCAGATTCATGCTGCTAAAATCTGGAACAGTCTTCCTGAAGATGTGAGACAGGCCTCCTCTCTGACAATGTTTAAAACCAGGTTAAAGACAGTTCTGTTTAGCTGTGCATACAACTGAGGGATTTTATATTTTTATCGTTCTTTTTAATGTTCTGTGATAATTTATGATTTTAATGCTTTCTTGTTTTGTTCAGCACTTTGAATTGCCTTGTGTATGAATTGTGCTATATAAATAAACTTGCCTTGCCTTGCCTTACCACTTTTGGCCACATGTTCATTACATACTGCTCCTTTAAGAAAGAGCAGAGTGTTGTTTGATCAGTAAAGTGTGACGCTGCAGCTGTCGGTCCTCACCTCCTCCGTTCTTGTAGGCCAGATACGGAAACCTCCAGATGTTTCCCAGACCCACAGCGTAACCGATCGTCGACAGCATGTAGTCCGTTTTACTGGACCAGTTTCCCCGCTCCTGGTTCTCATCCTCTTCTCCCACATGTCCGTCCTGAACCACACAGACCACCACAGACCACCACAGTTTAACACAATCCACAATGTCGGTCCAGTCAAGTCACATAAGGAGGTGTATAGTGCAGGGATGGCCAACTATTTTAACCAGGGGCCATGTTGGGATATCTCCATGTTGTGAGGCCGGACCGTCTCATTAATCATTTTCAAATCGTATAATCTGCCGCATCTGTTGAGTTTTACTTATGATACGTTGCTGTTTTCCTTATGTTTTATTAATTTACATGATGAACAAGGATAAGGAGGAATTAAACAAGTTTATCCACGTTTCGTATTTCAAATTAGAAATCCAGACTTCTTAATAGAGCTCTAAGAATTATCAATGACTCTTCTGGCCACCCTGGAAAAGCCATGTTCCAGCTTCTTCCCTCTAACAGAAGATATCGCTCTTTGAGATGCAGGACATCTCGTTACGCTAACAGTTTTTATCCACAAGCTGTTATCAGTGTGAACAGAGCACTTTAATGATTTGCACTTGTTTTGAAACAGTTTTAGTCGATCGATTTCACAGTGACATTTGTTTACTGTTTTATTTGTTTTATTTCTGTACTTTTAATGTTGTTTTATGTCTGTATTTGTCTGTGCACACTGGAGACTTTTGCTAATGTATTCCAATGTGTTTATATTCTGCAAATGGCAAATAAACTGATTCTGAATCTGATCCGGAGCCTGACAGGGATGTGAAAGGGGCCGCATGTGGCACCCAGGCCGCAGTTTGCCCGTGCTGCTGGTTATAGAGTTTACTCCATGGAGGAATGTTAGTTTTAATCTAGAATGATAATATTTTCCAACATCAATGACAACAACACTTGCTGGACGTTTAAGCTGAAATTCAAGAGAAAGTCATTATTGTCCACATATAGGCTGCACTTGAATATAAGCTGCAGGTTTTTTATGTTGTGATTTTACACAAAGAGAAGATGGAGCAAAACAAAGACGATAGACTGGATTTAGTGACAACGTTTTTAAGGCACTGTGGAATCACTAAATCCAATAAATAAATAGAAATAAAACTTGATGGAGTCAAAATGAAAAGTTCATAAACTCTGCTCTGAAGCTGTGTCTCTCTGCTGTTCACATAAACACATCAGGAAGCAGGAATGTGTGCTACGTCATCAGCTCTGGAGATTCCTGAACTCCAGGGGGCGACATACATTGGCCGCATCACTATCTGCCGCAGAGAATGTAGTTTCCGGACTAAATAATAATAATAATAATAATAATAATGATTCATTGATTTTATATAGCACTATTTTGGACACTTAAAGACACATTTTTATTCATTCACTCCAAACACGGTGGTGATAAACTGCTATTGTAGCCACAGCTGCCCTGGGGCACACTGACAGAAGCAAGGCAACCAGTCTGTGCCATCAGTCCCTCCCACCACCACACACCAGACTCATTCTAATGTGGGTGAAGTGTCTTGCCTAAGAACACAACAACAGTTTGGCACTTTACAGCCACAGCCGCCCCACTGTGGCACCGGGTGTTCCCAGAGGTCTCCCATCACAGTACTGACCAGGCCCTGCCCTGCTTAGCCTCATAGGTCTTTCACCTACAGACGGCACGTGGCTGAGTGGATAGCACTCTCGCCTCTCAGCAAGAAGGTCCTGGGTTCGAATCCCGGTCAGACCAGGGCCTTTCTGAGTGGAGTTTGCATGTTCTCCCCGTGTCTGCGTAGGTTTCCTCCGGGTACTCCGGTTTCCCCTACCACTAAAAATATGTCCAATAGTTCTGGCATGTGCCTCCTGTACTGGCGACCCCGCTCCCATCTCTGTGTGGAGTGAGAGACAAATGCCCAAAATTAACAATTGTAAACCGCTTTGAGACTCAGATCTGCAGTGAAAAGGCGGTATATAAATAAAAACTTACTTACTTACAGATATTGCATTAGTCATTCTTCACATGACATGAAGACAAAAAAGAGTACTGTTGTATGTATGTTGTGTGTGTCCCGAGTCCAGCTCCCGAGTCCAGCTCCCGAGTCCAGCTCCCAAGTCCAGTGTATGTCTGTGGTTTGGTTTGTTGGGTTGCGTAAAGGAACAACCTCGGAAATCTCCATAAATGTGCAGAGCTAAGATACTGCAGAGGACCCGAGCTGAGAGAGGGCTAACTGCCCCCGGAGGGTGAGAAACATGTTTAATCATATACCACAGTGGGGCGGCTGTGGCTGTAAAGTGCAAAACTGTGGTTGTGTCCTTAGGCAAGACACTTCACCCACATTAGAATGAGTCTGGTCTGTGTGTGAGTGGTTGGTGGTGGTCGGAGCGGCCGATGGCACAGACTGGTTGCCTCGCTTCTGTCCCTGTGCCCCAGGGCAGTCCTGGCTACAGTGGTAGTTCATCACCACTGTGTAAGGAGTGATAGAATAATGAGTGCAGCGCTGTTTAAAACCGATGCATTATTATCATTATCATTGATAAGATGAAGACGACGCAGTCAGATGTAAATTCTTTTAAAATGTTTGACTCAATACAGAAACATTTTAGGACAAAAACGCAATGAAAGAAGATTCAGGGAAACACCACAGACTTTACAGTAAATCCCCATTACCTTGTTAATGTCATATATTAAAGGTACAGAGGAGGATTTTCCACTTCTGGGTGGATCATCAAATAAGACCAGAGAGTTTTGTTCAAAAAGGAGAGGGCGTTTTTTTCCGAAAATATAAAACAAATCCTCCTATAAACCTTTAATTAAACAAAGAGATTAAGAGATTTCAGTGATGGATCCGCAGTTACAGAACAGTAGGAATGAGCAGCACACAGCACAAGATAAATGAACAATAACTATATACAAAATAAAAAACAATCTCTGACTTTAGCATAATAAAGAATCACTTATAAAACACTGTGTATTCTAGTGTAAGAAATATGGTAGATTGTATGGGACACATTCTGATCATGATTGCACATATAAACAAATAAAAATAACCTGTTCAGAGGCTGTTGTTCTGCTGGAGATCAGGTCTGCGATACTGTCCCATCCGCTTTTCTTCATCTTTTATCCTTGGGTCTAATTCTTGACACACAATGGATGCACTTGTCTCAGGTGAGTGTTTATGAAGAAAACGTCTCCTGCTGGACAGACAGGGGTACTGCAGCTCAGCCAATCACACGCAGGCCGGTTAATCTGTCGGCCAATCACAGCCATTCACCTGCTCAAACTGGGCATGGACATTTTACAACACAGAGAGTAAGAAAATGAATGAATGAAATGGACACGAAGCAAATCATAACATGTGGAAAATGTAAAGAGTTTGATAGACAGTCACTGAAACTGGACCAAAACTTTCTGTCTGGAACTGAAAAATAATAACAATGTTTTCTCTGAAAGATTCATTTTATACCATTGTTGCATTGTTTAAATGAGACACTGTAGACAAAATAGCACTAGCAACAGTAGCAGTAGTAGTAGTAGTAGTAGTAGTAGTAGTAGTAGCACTAGTAGTATAATGGCAGTAGTAGCAGTAGTAGTATAATGGCAGTAGTAGCCAGTAGTAGCAGTAGTAGCAGTAGTAGTAGTAGTAGTAGCAGTAGTAGCAGTAGTAGTAGTAGTAGCAGTAGTAGCAGTGGTAGTAGTAGTAGCAGTAGTAGCAGTGGTAGTAGTAGTAGCAGTAGTAGTAGTAGTAGCTGTAACACCATTATACCAGTGCCAGTACCAGTAAGTACTATTTAAGTAAGTATAGTTGTAGTAGCAGTAGTGTTTTTAGGTGTAGTAGTAGTATCACGAGGAGTGAAGTAGCAGTAGTAGTGTACATTCTGTGTGTGTCATTTTACTGTCATGTGTTTTGTTGTAGGGCTTTGTTGGTTTTCTGACTGTATTGTAGTCTGTTGTTGAACGGCTGGGAGGGGATTGGATTAAAATGAGCTTTTTGCTTTGACCAATCCCTTGGCAGTAGTAGTAGTAGTAACAGTAGTAATAGTAGTAGTAGTAGTAGCAGCAGTAATAGCAGTATCTAATTCTGGCATATTTACTTGCATAATGTATTTTAATATGCACTGTCCCTTTAAGAAATAAAAAAATAAAAAAAGTTGTAGCAGTAGTAATAGTAGTAGCAGTTACAGTAGTAGCAGTAGTAGTATGTACCATTATGGAGCAGAATCAGGGAGTGTAGCGTTCTTCACATACCCAGTAGCTGTAAGGATTTGTGGTTTTCTGAGTAACGTTTTGTCCTTGTGAGTTGTGAGTTCTCTGTGGTGACACGGGACGAAGCCGACTCAGCGTTTACCAGAAATGATAACAATAATAAAGCAGCGGTGTCTTAACAGATAATAGACCATAGCATTGTCCACCTCTGCATCAGACTGAGTCACGGTCTGAGGAGAGCAACGGCCAGGACTGAGAACTAATGTTAGAAATGTGTCAAGCTCAGACCAGTTTGAGACTGATGCTAATGGGACACTATGGCATGTTTTACTTCATTTTAAAGCCTATTTTCTCAGGGAAACAGTCATATAATTTAGTCTGTTCTGAAATGGTAATTGACATGTCACTAGAAATTAAGGCCAAAGATTGTTGTATTTTTATTTAACAACACTGCAAAAAATGATCAAATATAAGGTAAAAATTGTGTGTTTTTTTAACTTAATCTGACACATTCTGACCGTGTTAAAACAAGATTCTCCGGTGGGACAAAGCCATTTAGTCCAAGGACTGTTGCTTTATTTTCTCATTCCAAGGGAGACATTTCTTGTATCTTTTTAAAATCAACATCATTTTGCTTCGTCCCGTTGGCTCAGTCAGAATGTGCTCAAATTAAGATACATTTTGCAATTATATTTTTCTTTTTAACAGTTGGCCCAGTTGTGATTAAATCTAGCCTGGCCTTATCCATCCGTACACTCCGCTTGAATTCCCTCCGACCAATCAGAGAGCGCGGGAGGCGGGTGTTGTAGTTAGATGTGGGTGACGTCAAGAGTTTGCGCCGAACGGGCAGGTTTTAGTTTGCCGATGGTGAAGAATGAGATAGTAAAGTAATCCGGTCTGGTTCTATCAAGAAATTGAAGCCGGAGCAAGAGAAATGTTTAGCAAATTTAATTTCTGCAAAGATTTTGGCGCTACTCCCCACGGGCTCCAATAGCGGCAAAGGAGATGGCTAAAGCTAGGCTAAATGCTAAATGCTAACGACTCTCAGTAAACTCAGATCCAATCGTTCCAATTTGCAAAACGAGTTCACCCCTCCCACCTGTTAACGGAGTCAATGGAGCAAATCCAGACCTTCGTACGAAATAAAATGTGTTCCATGGCGAGGTACGACCGGGCTAGATTAAATCCAAATCAACAAGAAAATAATATCCAAACTCAGGTCAAATGAAATTACTTTGTCAAAATAAATAAACAGATAATGATTATAAAAAGTAAACCGTAGACCACTTTTGTTCTCAATCAGTTCTCAGGTTTTTAAACTTGGCCTCGGTCCAAAAAGAGTTGCCTTTAATCCCCTTTAACAACACGAGGCTGGTCTCTGCTTCTGACTGAAACTTGGTCCCCATGAGGCCGACCAGAATATGAATAAATGTGTCATGAAATCATAATACAGACTCACACTTAACTTAAAAAGATCAAAGTCCTCATACATGTCTTAAATAAAGAAACACTTTTCATTTGTTGATATTTGCCTGCACATTTCAAATCCATTTTATTAATTATTTTCATTGTTCAAAGGATGTGCTATTGTCCAGCTGCAGTGTTCTGTAGTGTCTCTGTCTTTAAAACGTCCTCCTTCCCAATCAGAAAACCCTCTCCCGGTTGCAGTTGGTCCAGAACGCAGCAGCACGACTTTTAACGGGGGCCAGAAAGCGCGAACACATCACCCCTTGTACTCGCGTCTTTGCACTGGCTCCCTGTTAATTTTAGAATTGATTTTAAAATTTTACTGTTTGTTTTTAAATCTTTGCATGGACAGGCCCCTGATTACATCTCGGACCTCATCCAAATTTACACTCCTGCGCGCGCCCTGAGGTCCGAGAGCCAGCTCCAGCTCATGGTCCCTAACGCGAGACTTAAAACCCGGGGGGACAGAGCCTTCTCTGTGGTCGGCCCTAAGCTCTGGAACGCTCTTCCCCTCCATGTCCGGACGGCCCCCACATTGTTTTAAGTCTCGTCTTAAGACCCACTTTTACTCTGTGGCTTTTAACACTGTGTGAGTTGTGTGGTCCTCTGTGTTTTTCTTTTATTTCTATTTATGGTTTTAATCTGTTTTATATATTTTTATTTTTTTATACTTGGTGAAGCTAAGGATAAGTTGTTATTTATTTTATACTTTTTTGTGCAGCACTTTGGAAACGTAACTGTTGTTTAAATGTGCTATATAAATAAAGTGGATTGGATTGGATTGGATTCCCGTCTCCTGTCTGCTCTGTTGTAATGATTGATCAAGGATTCACCGGTTTATAGATGTTTTGAGCGTTTTATGGTCTTTTAACTTTTTTTTCAGAACTGGTTTTATATTAACTGCCTCAAGGCGAGGCTCCAAAAGTTTATTTGTTTAGCCCAGTTCACACACGAGACAAGACAATGCGGGCTCGGCAAAACAAGAAAATAGCTTTCACTGGACTGAGACTAGACTCAAGAAGAAAATCACCAAGGAGCAAACATTCTAGCTACACACACACACACACACACACACACACACACCTAGATTCTAACATTCTCAGAGTAGAAGCCCGCCTCACATTTTCGGGAATAGCTATTTTCATCAAGGGATTGCAGTGCGATTACTGTTAATTGTGCGTCACTTCAGGCCCTGAGCGTGTTGTGTTGTGGAGGTTAACAATAGGAGAAGGTTGTGCGGCCGATGACGTTTATCTGTAAAACCACTGTCAACAAGTGGGATTTATCAGACACACGAGTCACTGAGCTAACTATAACACAACACTGAATTAGATCAAACATACACACACACACACATACACACACACATATCCATATACAGCCACAAACACACATGCACAATACGTACACACAAGCACACACATACAGTCACACACTATACATACACACAGGTACATTCAACCATATATACACACACATACACACACATGCACACACCCACGCATAAATACACACATGCACACACACATGTACACACACACATGTACACACACACACATATGCATACACACACACGCATGGATGCACATAAAGACACAAATAAATAAAGCCACACATGCACATACAGTCACACACACGCAATAGATACACACAGACACATACAATACAATACATACACACACACATATACAGTCACACATATGCACACACACACACACACACACGGACACACATAAACACAAAAATATGCACACACACATAGAGAGTTCAAACAGGTCAAACATCAGTAACACATTTATCCAGTGAAGTGTGTGTGTGTTTCTGGTGTGAACCTTGTTAAACACTTGAACGCACACACACAGGCACACACACACACACACACTCTCGTTTGAACCCTGTTAAACACTTGAACGCACACACACAAAGAACTGATTTTATATCTTTATTTAAGGACAAACAGAGTGAGAGCTCTGTCCTTGTTTCTGGGTCATGAGTTCATCCTGGAGGATACACACCCGGAGATGTGTGTGTTGTTTCTTCATCTAGGGTCAATGAAACAGACACACAACACAGGCTCACAACACAAACTCACACCACAGACACACAACACGCACTCACTAATTTAATATTTTTTTAAAGACACACACCCACGCACCCACTCAGAGTCATGCACACACACACACACACACACACACACACACACACACACACACACACAGTCCTGAATAACTACTGTATGAGATCAATAAAACAGAATCAAAACATTCCGTCTGTATTTAGAAAGACTTCTGTTTAGGTTCAGACAAACGTTATGACCTGAGTCTTTTAACTGGGTCACTTCACACCTGGATCTTTTTAATTTAACAAATCAACAAAACAAAAGTGAAGAAAAGTGGAGATAAAACAAACTGAAAATGAACTATTCTTTATTTGAAACAGGCTCTAGAACTGAACAAACCTTTGTCAAAGTCAAATCTTCCATGCAACATTTACTCACATAAACACCTGGAACTCACCACGAAACATAAAAGACAGTCTAAATAAAGGAAATAAATGTTGCACAATGCCCTAAAAAGGAAAGAAAACACATTTATACTTTTTTAATCCTCTGTATACCACATTATTTCAATAGAAACCAATGGAAAAAGTGGTTCTTATAGATGTGCCCTATTCTTGGGTTTCATGAACCTGGCCTGTAGGGGGCGCATGAGCAGAGGAGGGACCGTTTTGCTCCCATTGAAAACCACATAAAGTCTGTTTTGGAGTCAAAGGCTCTCCTCCTGTGCGGTGTACGGTTGTTGGAACAGTCGGAGACACTCAACTCTAAAATATTTCTCTAAAGAGTCTTGATTTCAGGCATTTTTGGAGAAAAAAAAAACAGAAGAAATTGCTGTGTTTCATTTGGGTGGCCTGCAGGGGGCACTATCTGGGAAAGCCTTGATCCACCTCGCCCGCCTCATTCCAGTGATTTTTTCAAAGTGTCCTCCTTTATATGAGACCACAGTTGGAACATGAACAAACTCTTGTGTTTCTCTTTGTGCGGTTGCTACAAGCGTACACCGCACAAAAAGATGGCATTTTGACAGTGCTTCTTCTTCTACTATATCTCCGTGTATAAACCCGGCAGACTGCACCCCCAGGATACGTCACGTCCTGTCCTACGCTTGTTATTCGCGCCACTGCCCTGACGTCAGATGAAACCCAAGAATTACAGTGCCTCTCAAAAGTACTCATACGTCATAAACTTTTTGCACGTTTTGTCAAGTTTACGACCATAAACAAAAAGATTTTATTTCGATTATTTTTCTTAAAGTCCACACACAGCTAATAGACAATTGTGAAGTGAAAGTAAAATATTCTTCAAAACATAGAAAACTGAGAAGTAGGGCGTGCAAAAGTATTCATACAGTCTGAGTTAACCCTTCGAGCACCAAAGTAGCAGATTAGCTAAGCTCCTACATCCAGGACACTATCTATACAGAGACTTGGCTTCCCACAAATGTCTCCCTACATTTTTCTTACATAATTTTCTTTTTTTTTTTTTGTTGATTAAAGTTACAGGGCGTCACATTTTGTCTATTACACAAATACATTTCTCAAAAAAAACCCTGGCGCCTAAAAGTTTAATACTATGTGGAATCCCCAGCAGTTTTTGTTCTAATAATGTCCTGTTTTTTGCTCCATCCTCTTTCCCATAACTTAACTGTCCCTGCAGAAGAAAAGCAGCCCCATAACATGATGCTGCCACCCCCATATTTGACTTTGGGGTTGGCGCACTGACTAGTGTAAGTTTGAGTTCACAAATCTGTGTCCCCATGTATAGACTCCCCCTGGTGAGCTGTTTGTGTCTGCATCTCCTCCAGAGTAACCATTGGCCTCTTGTCTGCATCTGTCATCCGTGTTGTCCTAGTTGGCGCTTTCCGATTGTAAACATGACAAAATGTGGCCATACCTGCAGATAAAAGCCATCTGCTGTCAGACATCTGAAGCTAAGCAGGTCAGGGCCTGGTCATAACTGTGATGGGAGACCTCTAGGAACACCAGGTGCCACAGTGAAGCGTCTTTGAGAGTCCAGAAAAGCGCTGTATAAAACTGATGCAGTAGTACTTTGGAGAGGCTCTGTACACCGCCTGATCGCTCGCCGTGGCTCAACTATTCCAGGGTTGGAAAGCTAACATACTGCACCATATTTAACAACATTGTATTACACTAAATCTGTAACAAAAACAGTCTAATCTAAACCACACTGTAGGCAAGAAGTGTCATTCTCCACATCTCAATGATACACTGTTAGAGCCACTTTTGATACAATATTCCATTTTCGGAACGGTCAAAAGGGGTTTAGCTTGTTTACATCATTTAGAAACGGGTCATGCATACCCAAAAAACACTAGAAAATCCAAAAAACGTGTTACAAAAATCAATATTTGAGTTAAAAAACAAATATTATGCATTCTCTTTGTTATTGCTGGCCCAGAATATCTACTGCATGTATTAGAAATTAAAATAGAAAAAATATTGAAAATATTGATAGCATATATAATGATAAAGAAATGATTGAACGCAGTGATGCATCTCCATCTAGTGGCAAAAGTGGAGAACTACATCCTGCTAGTGGTTCAGACTCCGGTTTTAACTAGATTTTGTGATACTAATATTTGTGTATATACTTTCTTCTTCTGTACCTATGCTCCCATCCAATAGTCATGACAGTGGCGGGGTGAGATCAGACGTTGATCTCGTTGGCCTGCCGCAGACACATGGACGACTCGCTGGGAATGTCCACTCGGCTGATCTCGTTCCCGTCCAGACGCAGCGTGCGCAGTTTGGAGAAGTTGGAGATGTCCACGACGCTGCAGAAGCTGCCCAGGGTGAACTCTAAAGGGGAAGAGGGAAACACACTCAAAACACACTCAAAACACACTCAAAACACACCCCGACAACGGCTCTGTCACAAGTACCGTTGACCCTCAGACAAGTACCTTTGACCCTCAGACTTATCAGAGAACACCTATTCTCTAAGATGACACTTTATGTTAGATATCGTTGCATTTCCTGTGTTTGAAATTGCTCAACAAAACAAGAAGTTGAAATGATTGAAAGAAGTGTTGAAGTGATAAATAATCACGTACCTTTGATGCTGTTGACCTGCTGTACCTTTGATGCTGTTGACCTGCTGTACCTTTGATGCTAAGTATGTAAGTTATCTTTATCTATATACTGTAGGAACTTTTCACAGACCACAAGCACTTGTCTCTCACTCCACACAGAGATGAGGAGGCACATGTCAGACCTATGGTACATGTTTTAGTGGTAGGGAAACAGGAGCACCCGGAGGAAACCTATACAGACACAGGGAGAACATGCAAACTCCACATAGAAAGGCAGGGACTCAAACCCAGAACCTTCTTGCTATGAGGTACAAGCGCTAACCTCTGCGCCACCATGCCGCTGTACCTGATACTGATACTGTTGGCCTGCAGGTACAGGTGCTGTACCTTTGATACTGTTGGCGTGCAGGTACAGGTGCTGTACCTTTGATACTGTTGGCCTGCAGGTACAGGTGCTGTACCTTTGATACTGTTGGCCTGCAGGTACAGGTGCTGTACCTTTGATACTGTTGGCCTGCAGGTACAGGTGCTGTACCTTTGATACTGTTGGCCTGCAGGTACAGGTGCTGTACCTTTGAAACTGTTGGCCTGCAGGTACAGGTGCTGTACCTTTGATACTGTTGGCCTGCAGGTACAGGTGCTGTACCTTTGATACTGTTGGCCTGCAGGTACAGGTGCTGTACCTTTGATACTGTTGGCCTGCAGGTACAGGTGCTGTACCTTTGATACTGTTGGCCTGCAGGTACAGGTGCTGTACCTTTGATACTGTTGGCCTGCAGGTACAGGTGCTGCAGGGTGGTGCTGACGATGGGGATGCGCTCCAGGCGGTTGTGGCTCAGGTCCAGCTCCACGAGGCCGCTGACGTTGAAGGCGTTTGGGGGGATGCCGGTGTCCGTGAGGCGGTTGTGAGACAGTCGTACGAACTGCAGCTGACTGAGGCCGCCCAGGAAGCCCTCCGGGACCGTGGCGATGGCGTTGGACTCGATGTAGAGCTGGTGCAGCTGAGCGGGCAGCGACTCCGGGACCTGAACCAGACGCACGATTATACTTTACTGTTGTGAGGTTTTACTTTTTACTTTTTTAGTTCAAACACAGGAAATACAACAATAACAAACAAATACAACAATAACAAACAAATACAACAATAACAAACAAATACAACAATAACAAACAAATACAACAATAACAAACAAATAGAACCAAAGAACTCCTGTGTTTGTTATTTTTGTATTTTTTAAAACTGTTTTATTCTCTGATTTGTAAAGACTTATAGAGGACTTTTTGAGCTGGAGGATTTTACCTATTGTATATTTTTTTAGTGATGTGGAAACTGGAGCACCTGGAGGAAAACTAGGAGGAAACTCAGACACAAGGAGAACATGCAAACTCCACTCAGAAAGCTCCTGTTCGGACCAGGATTGTTCAAGTGGATCCTGGACTCATAAACCTTTACCCTGTTTATGAGTCCAGTCTGAGTTCTCTGAAGCTAAGCAGGGCAGGGTCTGGATAGTACTGTGATGGGAGACGTCTGGGAACACTAGGTGCCACAGTGGGGCGGCTGCGGCTGTAAAGGACCACACTGCTGTTGTGTCCTTAGAATGAGTCTGGTGTGTGAATGGTTGGTGGTGGTGGGAGGGGCTGATTGCACAGACTGGTTGCCTCGGTTCTAACAGTGTGCCCCAGGGCAGCTGTGGCTACAGTAGTAATTGATCACCACTGTGTATGGCGTGAAAGAATTGTAATGATGTGATGCGTCTTTGAGTGTCCAAAAAAGCACTGTATAAAAGTAATGCATTATTATTATTATTATTATTATTATTATCATTATTATAAACCTTAATCCTGGACTGTTCATTTCTCACCAGAAGCCTCTCAAGCCACTGTTGCTTTGGCCTCCAGTGTATTCTAATTATAGGTAGTAGCGATCTCAGCGCAGAGGGACATCACACTTCCTAAAATGTGAGCCTTTTATAATTTACTGAAAGGGAAATGTGACCCATCCTTTGAATTAGTGCCGGTTCAACCCCAGAGGAGCAGGGCCTGGGACCGGCTCCAGATGTGGCTGGTCTGGATCAGGACCTTCACTTCAGGAGAGAGAGAGAAGAAACCAGACTCAGGGAGAAACTCACAGAACAGTAAAAAGGTCGAAGGCCAGAGTTCTAATCACTGAGGAACCACGCTGACGATGAGGGATTGTGGAATAATGACTGTGATTTAAAGAATGCATTTTTTTGCAGACGCATTTTTCTTTTAAATATTGTGTGAAAACGTCCCTAAACCCTAAAAGTATAAAGTTATCATGTGTTTTCAAATAGTAATAGAATTGACCAGATGTCTATAGTCTAGCGGAATGATAAAAATAAACCTATGGGATGTGTTTACCTCCTTCACCCTCTTCCTGTTTCTCACGAGTAAACGGATTTTCTAAAACCTAAAATGACTGAACAGAAAATGCCAATTTCACGTTTGCTTCACTCTCCCTGTGACAAAGAAAAGAAAAAGCTGGATGTTTGGTTTGGTGGAGAGTGAGGGGAGGGGAGGGGGGAGTGGTTTCCAGTTGTTGCTTTTTATTGATTATTAGGAGAACTAATAACACACATTTGTTTTAGTTTTATAGAGGGAGATGTCATTTCCAAGCTTCGAGTAGATAAAGTGACTCCAAAAGTGATTTACTGAATAGTTGAGGAAACTGTTCAAGGGTTAAACTTTAAACAATGATAAAATATAAGTTATTATTTGCTCGAATTGAGTGGTTTTAATCTTAATCTGACACATTTTGACTGTGTTTAAACAAGATTCCTCAGTGGGACAAAGCCATTTAGTCTTATTTCAAGAACTGTTGCTTTATATTTTCATTCCAAAGGAGACATTTCTTGTATAATTTTAAAACAAGATACTGTTCTGTGACCGCTGATGCAACACATTTCTTCACTGTGGCCCAAATAAATTATCTCTTCACATTAATCCTAAATCACCACTTCCTGCCTGTTTGAGCCTCTGGACTTCAGCCCAAACCTGGGGCCTCCTCCTCCTGCAATAACTTAATCTGCTTTATTCCCATAATAACTTAATGACTGAACTGTCTGCTTCTGCGATGGTTTGAGCAACAGTTTCCTGGTCTCTGCTCCTGCGATGGTCCTGCTGCTTCAGGCCTTAACTCTATGTTGTAAGTCATTGGGAAACTGGTTAAAGTCGGTGTCTGTAAATCTTATTGAAAGCTTAAAACTCATTGTTGCATTGCTCTGAGCGTGGACTGGAATTAGGTCAAAATCAGAGGAAGGGAAAAAAATTGTCAGGACACTCATACACGCTTCACATGTCATAATTAATTCACTCCAAACACAAACTGATGAACTACTGCTGTAGCCACAACTGCCCTGGGGCACAATGTCAGAAGCGAGGCAACCAGTCTGTGTCATCGGCCCCTCCCACCACCACCAAGCATTCACACACACACCAGACTCATTCTAATGTGAGAGAAGTGACACACAGTTTGGCAGTTTATACCCGCAGCTGACTCACTGTGGCATCTGGTGTTCCCAGAGGTCTCCCATTACAGTACTAACCAGGCCCTGCCCTGCTTAGCTTCAATTGTCTAATGGGATCTGGCGTTAACATAGGTAGGCATGGCAGTAGAGTAGGATTGGTAGCTGTAGGTTGTGTAGAGTGGAGTAGAGTAGACAGTAGAGCATAGAGTAGAGTAGAGTAGAGTAGGAGTAGGGTAGAGTAGAGTAGGGTAGAGTAGAGTAGAGTAGAGTAGGGTAGAGTAGAGTAGAGTAGAGTAGGGTAGGATAGGGTAGAGTAGGGTAGAGTAGGGTAGAGTAGGGTAGGGTAGGGTTGAGTAGGGTAGGGTAGAGTAGAGTAGGGTAGGGTAGGGTAGAGTAGGGTAGGGTAGAGTAGGGTAGAGTAGGGTAGAGTAGGCAGGGTAGGGTAGGGTTGAGTAGGGTAGGGTAGGTTAGAGTAGGGTTGGGTAGGGTAGAGTAGGGTAGAGTAGAGTAGGGTAGAGTAGGGTAGGGTAGGGTAGAGTAGGGTAGAGTAGAGTAGAGTAGGATAGGGTAGAGTAGGGTAGGGTGGGGTAGAGTAGAGTAGGGTAGGGTAGAGTAGAGTAGGGTAGGGTAGGGTAGAGTAGGGTAGGGTAAGGTAGTGTAGGGTAGTGTAGAGTAGGGTAGGGTAGAGTAGGGTAGGGTAGAGTAGAGTAGGGTAGGGTAGGGTAGAGTAGAGTAGGGTAGGGTAGGGTAGAGTAGGGTAGGGTAAGGTAGTGTAGGGTAGTGTAGAGTAGGGTAGGGTAGGGTAGGGTAGAGGAGAGTAGGGTAGAGTAGAGTAGCGTAGGATAGGGTAAGGTAGTGTAGGGGTGGAGCAGGGGCAGGCAGTAAGGGCAGGCTCTTTTTGTAGCCCTGGCACCTGGCACAGCTGATCAGTGGCATGTACACAACATGGCGTTTAAAACAGCATGTGGGCAACAGTCATTATGACTGTTTAAAGTTTACAGCAGTCATGGTTGTTGTCCAAATGCTGTTGTAAACACCTGTTCTCCCACTGTTTCCTTGTGAAATCCACTGATTTCTTGTCCTGACCCGGCGGCACGGTGGCTGAGTGGATAGCACTCTCGCCTCTCAGCAAGAAGGTCCTGGGTTCGAATCCCGGTCGGACCAGGGCCTTTCAGAGTGGAGTTTGCATGTTCTCCCCGTGTCTGCGTAGGTTTCCTCCGGGTACTCCGGTTTCCCCTACCACTAAAAATATGTCCAATAGTTCTGGCATGCGCCTCCTGTACTGGTGACCCCGCTCCCATCTCTGTGTGGAGTGAGAGACAAATGCCCAAAATTAACAATTGTAAACCGCTTTGAGACTCAGATCTGCAGTGAAAAGGCGGTATATAAATAAAAACGTACTTACTTACTTACCCTGTCCCCTGGTCCTCTGCTGGTCCCCCCCTTGTTCTCCCACCTGGTCCTGTCCCCTGGTCCTGTCCCCATGGTCCTCCATCCTGGTCCTCTCCCTAGGTCTTCCCTCCTGGTCCTGTCCCATGGTCCTGTCCTCTTGTCCCTTCCCTCGGTCCTCCCCCCTGGTCCTCCCACCAGGTCCTTCCCCCCAGTCCCCTCTCCTGGTCCCCCCCTGGTCCTCCCACCTGGTCCTCCCCCCTGGTACCTTGGTGAGCTGGTTCCCGCTGATGTCCAGCAGAGTGAGAGAGCTCAGACCCTTCAGGGCCGAGCTCATGTCTGAGATGTGGTTGTGCTGCAGGTACAGGACGGTCAGGTTGTCCATGCCCTCGAAGTCTGCGGCCACCACCTGCACCAGACACAGGTCACACATGGTACCGCACCAGACACAGGTTACACATGGTACCGCACCAGTGCCATAAGTCTGGATCCCGCTCAAACCAGATGGGCTGAACCGTGTGAAGAAACTCAATGTGATTTCTAACTGATCGAGAAATAGTTCAGAGTTTACACAGTTAATTCCTCCACCGTATTTTCAGTTTTATCAAAGTTTGATTACATTTTCACTTTTTGTATGTAATGTTATTGTTCAGCAGGACGCACTGTGAAATGTGCTATATAAATACATTTTAACAACAATAATAATAATAATACATGGGTGGACTGCTACTTTTCAAACCAATGAGGTTATGAAAACCTCTCAAAAAAGTCAGATTTCTACCAGTTATATTAAAATAGTAAGTGATTTAAAATGTTTTACCTTTAGTCCAAAAGTAATGAAGACCAAAAATGTTCACAAGCTGAGTAATTACTTTTCCAAAACTAAAAGCAGTCGAATTGACTGTTCTGAGATTTCTAACTGGTTTGAAGATTGAAAGGTAAACGCACAAATGTGATGATTGCGATTTGATCACATTTTAACTAAACTGCAACTTTTTTTTGCTCAGGGGTAAAAAAGTGTTGTAATCTTGAAAACAAAAGGATGAGGTTGGATGAGACTGAGTCTGGACTCTGAGTCCAGACTCTGAGTCCAGACTCTGAGTCCGGACTCTGAGGTCAGACCTTATCGATGGCGTTGTGGTCCAGGCGCAGGTCTCGGAGGGAGCGGGGCAGGCTCGGGGGCACACTGCTCAGGTTGTTGTGTTGGAGATACAGACGGTCCAGCGCCGCCAACTTCTGAAACGCCTGAACATGTGGAGAAGAGAGGGTTCATACACAACATTTGTCTAAACTTAAAATAAAAAATAATAATAAATCTCTACCTCTTTATTGATTTAGCATTGGTTTTTACAGCACTTTTCTGGACGCTCAAAACGCTTCACATGACATTATTCATTCACTCCAAACACGGCTGCAGCTGAGAATTATGAGAAATTGCCCAAATAATCTTTTGTTTTATTAGATTTTATTCTAAAAGTGTATTCAAATTAAAATTAAATTATGAAGTTTTTACCTTGAAAAACAGCAAAAACATTTTGTTGAAAGTCTATGCTAACAGCCACCAGTAAACAGTGTGTTGCTACGGTAACCAGCATCTGGTCTCCGCTGGTGGATAAGCAAGTGGGACCGGAACAGGTCCAGGACGAGAACCAAACCAGTCCAGGACCAGTTAAAAACTAGTCTAGGACCAGCTCCTTGAATAAAGGGCTCTAAGTGCCACAGAAAGAAATTGACAGAAAATGGTACGGAGCTAAAGGTGCAGGAGTCGTTTGACTGACTGTCAAACTGTCACGTTACAACCAAAGCCTTCAACATTTCGTCTGAACCAGTCATCCATTCAAATATTCTAAACCCTGTCATTACTTCTTTAAACTTAATGTAGGGTTTGGGTTGTATATACAGCTGTATATTTCTGCACTATAATGTACAGGATTAATACTTCTTATTTTGCTAAAGTTAGAGATTTTGATTTATTTTAGATTAGAGTTATTGGTGATGCAACATTGACATTTCCCCACTGTCTCCACTGTCTCCAGTTTAGTGCAGACCATGTGCAGCTTCAGATTCTCTAGTGGAATAAGTTCTCACTAAATCCTTCATATTTTTTGTTCTTTTGAAAACATCCTCAGAAGTCGCTGCTGTTACGTCTCTCTTCGTGCCACCACAGACACATTCATGTCGCAGTAAATCTGCTCTGAATTAAAGCTCAGACATGTAAAGCAGTTTGCACCTGCGAGGCATTAGCCAACACCAGTGCAATAAGTCTGGATCCCACTCAAACCAGATGGGCTGAACCATGTGAGGAAACATGTGTTTCAACTGACGGAGTGTCGAGAAATATAGTCCAGACAAGTTTACACAGCTCACATTCACCTTCTTATTGGACAACCGGATTAAAGGATCAAATCTGACATGGTTTTTGTGTAAAGAAGAACTACAAGACCCACAGCAGTCATTTATATCAGTTTTAGTTTGGTACTAGTTTTTATAAAAGTAAGTAATCTATATGTTTAATACATGTTTTAACTGAATTTAACTTGAAATACAGCAAAGACAGTTGAAAGGCTGAATGATTAAATAGTGTGCTTTTCCACCAGTGGAGAGCACTGTTGCTAACCCAACCCAGAACCAGTCCAGAACCAGTCCTGAACAATAAACTTAGAGTGACTTGGACAAAAGCTGCACTTTTATCCACGTGTTTATGCTTGTCATTTTGCTCCATCAGCTGCCTGGAGCTAACGACAGCTCACATTCCTGCTTCCTGATATGTTTATGTGAACTGTGCCGTAAGAGAAAAGTGAGACTGTTTTCATGTGAATAGTGCTGATGTCAAAACACATGGAAACTGTTCCTGCCACTGGCTGTTTCTGACTCCACCAACCTCAAATACAGAGAATTTTTTTAATGCAATTTTTCCGTATCTTTTCCATAACCATGGGAACTGGGGAGGGTGGGTCTTGATTTAGCAGGCCGCCGCAATTGCCTGTTGTAAAAGGATACTTCTACACGGAACTTCCTCTAACTCAGGGGTCTCCAACGTTTAACCCGGGAGAGCTACTTTTTTCGGGACAACATTGGCAGAGAGCGAGAGACAGTTGACAAGCTGTTTGTCTTCTTCGCCATGTAGTGTTATACTCATGAAATAATCTATCATGATCATGTTTTATATTTACTCATAAAACTATCCTATGGGGAGCTACTTTGAAGAGGGTGGCGAGCTACTGGTCTCTCCCAGGCCAAAGATTGGAGACCTATGTACCAATCCAGGCATGTCCAAACTTAGCCCCGGGGTCAATTGCGGCCCTCAGTGGCATTATACAGTATGGCCCTCTACCTTGCTAACTCAAAGTAGTCTCAAAGTAGAGATCATAGATGCAAGTTCACTGTGTCATCCATCCAACTTCAGCTCAGCCTATATACCACGTTCTAAAGCCCAGAACGTTTGGAATTCAGTCATTGGCTTCATTTTTACATGCTGTACTGGTTTTTGATTGTGTCACAAACTTCTGTTGATGGTGCTGTAGCCAACTTCAGCTCAGTTATGGATCATTTTAAAGCTCAAAACAGCCTTAATCCAGTCAAGACAGTTTTTCAATCCGTGAGATTGGCTCCTGGACTAGTCTGGTGAACTAAAATGGCCCTCTTTCTAAAATGTTTGGACACCCCTGGTCTAACATTCTGTAACTTAGAGGGTAATTTAGATGGAGCCTCAAACGCAGAAGATCCTTAGAGTCAGTAGAAAAGCTTCCTGAGCACATGACATGTTGGTGATACCTCTTTCCCAATGGCGTCGGAGCGGAGCTGGTTGTGGTGCATCATGAGCCAGACCAGGTTGGAGGCGTTGGTCATGGCGGCGTCAGGGATGGCGGAGATGTGGTTGTGCTGGAGGTACAGGTACTTGATGCGCTCGGGGATGAAGGGCATGGAGCTGAGGCCGCGGTTGTCACAGTACATGGCCACAGGGAAGGTGGGCGGGCAGTCGCACTCGGCCGGACAGTCCCCTCCGGTGCGGTCCGCCTGCAGAGCTGCCACCGCCTGCCCCCTCGGACCGTACAGCCACGAGAACGGGTCCCGCTGACAGAGAACGCCAGGCAGGAGGCCGCAGAGGAGCAGGAGAGACACTGGAGACATGCTGGGCTCTGGGTGTGGACTGTGGGGAGAGATGATACATTAAAACATTAGAGAGTTTAGGTGCAGCGTGCTGGGTCTAAATATTCAGACCCAAAATCACAGTTCAAACACAAGAAATTACACGCCATAGGTCCATTAAGGGGCAGAATACCAAAGTCCATGTCAGTCTTTAGTTGTTTAGTCCAGTGGTCCCAACCCCCAGTCAGCGGACCAGTACCGGGACATCGGACATTCGAACCGGGCCGCCAAGGAGAGAAAAAATAAATTCCGTATTTATTATCTATGTCTAATGATCTTTTATTTTGAAAAAGACCAGATTCTCTCATTACATCTTGGTCACGTGACACGATCGCGCTGAAAATTCTGCACAGAGGCTCCTAAGGAAGTGTTTGAGGCGAGTGTGAGAGATGTGATAAAGAGACCGGACAAACCGAAATGGGTTGAAGCTGAAAATGCGATGTCATTTTTGTGTTTCACGTGTAATGTTGTTGTATTTGGCCCACAGGCACATTTACTTTGGCCCTTGGAAGCAAAAATGTGGGCACCCCTGATATAGAGGCTTACTTATTATTAAAGAGCCTTTTAAATTACACTTTTATTTTCCGTCCTTCTCTTTAGCTTCCTGTTTCACTTCACTTTGAGGCAGTCCCACGGTGGTTTACATTGGTCTCCCATCCAATTACTAACCAAGACCTGACTTTTTTTTACAGCTTTTAATATAATCTACTGTTTTCTCCTGATTATCTTTAATATTTCCACCTTAAACAGCACACCAAAGCACTGACATAGCAGCGGATCACTGCAGCAAGAAGCAAATTTTACACATAAATTCTTTCACCCACAGCTAAATTAGTATAAATATATTTGTATTAAAGGGATTTGTTTCGCATCTTGAGACCAGATGGGCGAACATGCATGAATGTGGTCAGTGGATCCATCACAGACACATATTTAGAGAGACTCAGATCTTTTCCAGACATAAACAGAAAACAGGAAGGACTCAACAGGGACATGAGAGCGAGCCTTAACTTCAATTACTGATACATCTTAGTTGAAGAAGAAAGTTAAAGGAAAAATATTATGGAATTATTTTGGCTTATAATTGATAAAGAGACCAATTACTTTGTCATTTCCTGTTTTAGAATGTGAAATATCATCTTAAGTTGTACAAATAGGATGAAACAAGTTTTAAAGTTTTAAAAATGCTTTCTGCCTGCAACTCCCAATGCTACCACTAGAGGGAGGAGACATTTGAATATTAGTGGCTGCAAACATCAGTGATTGTAAAGAGCTCTGTTTCACTTGAGAAATTACCAAAAAACTAATCTATGGGCAACACTTTTGTTTTAAAAGGCAAAAAACTGTGATGTGTGATGTCGTACACTGCAAAAAGTGAATAAAAATAAGTCAAAAAATTGCACAAAATGATCTTTTTTTAAACGTATACAAGAAATGTCTCCTTTGGAATGAGAAAAGTAAGCAGTCATTTAAATAAGACTTAAACGGCTTTGTCCCATTGGCCAAACCACTTGATTTAAGCAGTTATTACCTCATATTTTCATCATTTTTTGCAGTGTAGTGGTACAATGACATCATATAATTACAGAACTGAGACAGGAGCTTTTAGACAGAAGGGGCGGAGCTACATGTTGCGGACAGATCAAAAATTCATGTCTCCTTTAGGGTTGATACTTGTTCTCCCGGGCAAGAAACAGAGATGTATGAATTTTAGCAAGACATGGATTGAATCAATGTAACTGGCAAGGATAAGGATGAGGTTAGTCCCATTGCCTCCGCAAGTCTGCCGCGCGCCTACCCCCCCCTGACCCGAGGAACAACATGCGTACCCCACATGTACCGCACCCGACACACGTTACCAACCTGGTCCCGCACCCAGTGCCCAATAACGCTCCAGGATCCCGCTCAAACGACTGGGGGTGAACCGCTGTGAACGAAACAACCTCACAATGTGATTTCTCAACCCGGATTCCGAGAACTTAGATCAGAGTTTACACCGGTAAATATCCTCCACCGTATTTTCAGTTTTATCAAAGTATGATTCACATTATTTCACTTTTTGTCTGTACTGTTATCTAGTTCCAGGCAGGGGGAACGCCCAGTGAAATGTGCTCATATAAATCACCTTTTAACCAACACCATATACTACAACATACATGGGTGGACTTGCTACACTATTCACACCAATCCAATGAGGATATCCTGAAACCTCTCTCCCCAAAAAGTCAGTCAGATTTACTACCCAGATTATATTATAAATCGTAAGTGATATAACGTCTATTACATTTAGTCACAGAAACGACTTGACGATCCCCAAAAATGATCACTAAGCCTGGAGTAATTACCTTTGCCCGAAAACCCTTAAAAGCAGGGCGAATTGACTGTTCTCGGAGCTTTCCCTAAATCGGTTTTTGACGCTTGACAAGGTACAAGCCCCCACAGTGATGTTGCACGCTTGGAGATTGCACACATTTATCAACTAACACCTGCACTAGAACTTGTTCTGTCCCGGGGTCAAACACGAGTTGTAATACTTGAAAAACCACAAGCGATGAAGTATGGATGAGACCAGAGTCCAGACTCTGACGTCCGGACTCTGCTGAGGCAGACCCCTTATCCGATGGGCGTGTGGTCCCAGGCGCGGTCACGGAGGGAGCGGGTGCGAGGCTCGGGTGCCACACAGCTTTCAGGTTGTTGTGTAGGTAGATTACCAGAACGGTCCCAGCGCGGCCCACCCTTTGATAACGACCTTGAACATGTGGAGGAAGAGAGGGTTCATATACAACAATCATTTGTCTAGAACTTAAAATCAACCAAAATAATCACAAAATATCTACCTCTTTCTTGATTTAGCCATTGGTTTTTACCAGCCACCTTTTCTGGACGCTGCAAAACGCTTCACATGGACATTATTCAATCACTACCAAACACGGCATGCCAGCTGAGGGAATTATGAGAAATTGCCCCCCAGAACTAATACTCTTTTGTCTTTATTAGATTATTATTCTTAAAAGTGTATTCAAATTAAAATTTAACATTTGACACCTTGAAAATGGTACGGAGCTAAAGGTGCAGGAGTCGTTTGACAGGTGACTGTCAGCTCCTTGAATAACTGTGACAGAAAATGGTACAAGACGTCGTTGACAACTGTCACAGTTACCAAAGCCTTCAACGATTTCGTCTGAACCAGTCATCCATTCAAATATTCTAAACCCTGTCATTACTTCTTTAAACTTAATGTAGGGTTTGGGTTGTATATACAGCTGTATATTTCTGCACTATAATGTACAGGATTAATACTTCTTATTTTGCTAAAGTTAGAGATTTAGATTTATTTTAGATTAGAGTTATTGGTGATGCAACATTGACATTTCCCCACTGTCTCCAGTTTAGTGCAGACCATGTGCAGCTTCAGATTCTCTGGTGGAAGAAGTTCTCACTAAATCCTTCATATTTTTTTTTCTTTTGAAAACATCCTCAGAAGTCGCTGCTGTTACGTCTCTCTTCGTGCCACCACAGACACATTCATGTCGCAGTAAATCTGCTCTGAATTAAAGCTCAGACATGTAAAGCAGTTTGCACCTGCGAGGCATTAGCCAACACCAGTGCAATAAGTCTGGATCCCACTCAAACCAGATGGGCTGAACCATGTGAGGAAACATGTGTTTCAACTGACGGAGTGTCGAGAAATATAGTCCAGACAAGTTTACACAGCTCACATTCACCTTCTTATTGGACAACCGGATTAAAGGATCAAATCTGACATGGTTTTTGTGTAAAGAAGAACTACAAGACCCACAGCAGTCATTTATATCAGTTTTAGTTTGGCACTAGTTTTTATAAAAGTAAGTAATCTATATGTTTAATACATGTTTTAACTGAATTTAACTTGAAATACAGCAAAGACAGTTGAAAGGCTGAATGATTAAATAGTGTGCTTTTCCACCAGTGGAGAGCACTGTTGCTAACCCAACCCAGAACCAGTCCAGAACCAGTCCAAAACCAGTCCAGAACCAGTCCTGAACAATAAACTTAGAGTGACTTGGACAAAAGCTGCACTTTTATCCACGTGTTTATGCTTGTCATTTTGCTCCATCAGCTGCCTGGAGCTAACGACAGCTCACATTCCTGCTTCCTGATATGTTTATGTGAACTGTGCCGTAAGAGAAAAGTGAGACTGTTTTCATGTGAATACTGCTGATGTCAAAACACACGGAAACTGTTCCTGCCACTGGCTGTTTCTGACTCCACCAACCTCAAATACAGAGAATTTTTTTAATGCAATTTTTCCGTATCTTTTCCATAACCATGGGAACTGGGGAGGGTGGGTCTTGATTTAGCAGGCCGCCGCAATTGCCTGTTGTAAAAGGATACTTCTACACGGAACTTCCTCTAACTCAGGGGTCTCCAACGTTTAACCCGGGAGAGCTACTTTTTTCGGGACAACATTGGCGTAGAGCGAGAGACAGTTGACAAGCTGTTTGTCTTCTTCGCCATGTAGTGTTATACTCATGAAATAATCTATCATGATCATGTTTTATATTTACTCATAAAACTATCCTATGGGGAGCTACTTTGAAGAGGGTGGCGAGCTACTGGTCTCTCCCAGGCCAAAGATTGGAGACCTATGTACCAATCCAGGCATGTCCAAACTTAGCCCCGGGGTCAATTGCGGCCCTCAGTGGCATTATACAGTATGGTCCTCTACCTTGCTAACTCAAAGCAGTCTCAAAGTAGAGATCATAGATGCAAGTTCACTGTGTCATCCATCCAACTTCAGCTCAGCCTATATACCCACGTTCTAAAGCCCAGAACGTTTGGAATTCAGTCATTGGCTTCATTTTTACATGCTGTACTGGTTTTTGATTGTGTCACAAACTTCTGTTGATGGTGCTGTAGCCAACTTCAGCTCAGTTATGGATCATTTTAAAGCTCAAAACAGCCTTAATCCAGTCAAGACAGTTTTTCAATCCGTGAGATTGGCTCCTGGACTAGTCTGGTGAACTAAAATGGCGCTCTTTCTAAAATGTTTGGACACCCCTGGTCTAACATTCTGTAACTTAGAGGGTAGTTTAGATGGAGCCTCAAACGCAGAAGATCCTTAGAGTCAGTAGAAAAGCTTCCTGAGCACATGACATGTTGGTGATACCTCTTTCCCGATGGCGTCGGAGCGGAGCTGGTTGTGGTGCATCATGAGCCAGACCAGGTTGGAGGCGTTGGTCATGGCGGCGTCAGGGATGGCGGAGATGTGGTTGTGCTGGAGGTACAGGTACTTGATGCGCTCGGGGATGAAGGGCATGGAGCTGAGGCCGCGGTTGTCACAGTACATGGCCACAGGGAAGGTGGGCGGGCAGTCGCACTCGGCCGGACAGTCCCCTCCGGTGCGGTCGGCCTGCAGAGCCGCCACCGCCTGCCCCCTCGGACCGTACAGCCACGAGAACGGGTCCCGCTGACAGAGAACGCCAGGCAGGAGGCCGCAGAGGAGCAGGAGAGACACTGGAGACATGCTGGGCTCTGGGTGTGGACTGTGGGGAGAGATGTTACATTAAAACATTAGAGAGTTTAGGTGCAGCGTGCTGGGTCTAAATATTCAATTCATTTCTCGAGTTGTCTATTCAATTCAATTCAGTATTTTTGAACAGCCCAAAATCACAGTTCAAACACAAGAAATTACACGCCATAGGGCCATTAGGGGCAGAATACCAAAGTCCATGTCAGTCTTTAGTTGTTTAGTCCAGTGGTCCCAACCCCCAGTCAGCGGACCAGTACCGGGACATCGGACATTCGAACCGGGCCGCCAAGGAGAGAAAAAATAAATTCCGTATTTATTATCTGAGTCTAATGATCTTTTATTTTGAAAAAGACCAGATTCTCTCCTTACATATTGGTCACGTGACACGATCGCGCTGAAAATTCTGCACAGAGGCTCCTAAGGAAGTGTTTGAGGCGAGTGTGAGAGATGTGATAAAGAGACCGGACAAACCGAAATGGGTTGAAGCTGAAAATGCGATGTCATTTTTGTGTTTCACGTGTAATATCGTTGTATTTGGCCCACAGGCACATTTACTTTGGCCCTTGGAAGCAAAAATGTGGGCACCCCTGATATAGAGGCTTACTTATTATTAAAGAGCCTTTTAAATTACACTTTTATTTTCCGTCCTTCTCTTTAGCTTCCTGTTTCACTTCACTTTGAGGCAGTCGACTCCCACAGTGGTTTACATTGGTCTCCCATCCAATTACTAACCAAGACCTGACTTTTTTTTACAGCTTTTTAATATAATCTACTGTTTTCTCCTGATTATCTTTAATATTTCCACCTTAAACAGCACACCAAAGCACTGACATAGCAGTGGATCACTGCAGCAAGAAGCAAATTTTACACATAAATTCTTTCACCCACAGCTAAATTAGTATAAATATATTTGTATTAAAGGGATTTGTTTCGCATCTTGTGACCAGATGGGCGAACATGCATGAATGTGGTCAGTGGATCCATCACAGACACATATTTAGAGAGAGTCAAATCTTTTCCAGACATAAACAGAAAACAGGAAGGACTCAACAGGGACATGAGAGCGAGCCTTAACTTCAATTACTGATAAATCTTAGTTATAGAGAAGAGAAAGAAGAAATATTATGGAATTATTTTGGCTTATAATTGATAAAGAGACCAATTACTTTGTCATTTCCTGTTTTAGAATGTGAAATATCATCTTAAGTTGTACAAATAGGATGAAACAAGTTTGAAAGTTTTAAAAATGCTTTCTGCCTGCAACTCCCAATGCTACCACTAGAGGGAGGAGACATTTGAATATTAGTGGCTGCAAACATCAGTGATTGTAAAGAGCTCTGTTTCACTTGAGAAATTACCAAAAAACTAATCTATGGTCAGCACTTTTGTTTTAAAAGGCAGAAAACTGTGATGTGTGATGTCGTACACTGCAAAAAGTGAATAAAAATAAGTCAAAAAATTGCACAAAATGATCTTTTTTTAAACGTATACAAGAAATGTCTCCTTTGGAATGAGAAAAGTAAGCAGTCATTTAAATAAGACTAAACGGCTTTGTCCCATTGGCCAAACCACTTATTTTCATCATTTTTTGCAGTGTAGTGGTACAATGACATCATATAATTACAGAACTGAGACAGGAGCTTTTAGACAGAAGGGGCGGAGCTACATGTTGCGGACGGATCAAAAATTCATGTCTCCTTTAGGGTTGATAGGCAAGAAATAGAGATGTATGAATTTTAGCAAGACATGGATTGAATCAATGTAACTGGCAAGGATAAGGATGAGGTTAGAGTTAAAGTTAAAGTTAAGGATGAGGTTAAGGATAAGGATAAGATACACTTTATTTATCCCTGTGGGGCAATTTGTCCTCTGCATTTGACCCATTCTGCAAACTATAGGTTCTCTGTCCGGAGCCTGGGAACCCGTCTCTCCTGGGAAATGATCTCCACATGTTTATGCTCGGCTTTAGCAGGACCAGAGCTGCGGGATTTTACCCATTTAACATGTTTTTAGTGGAAACCGGAGCTCCTGGAGGAAACCTACACAGACATGGCGAGAACATGCAAACTCCACTCAGAAAGACCATGCTCCGACCGGGATTTGAACCAGACCTTTTGGCTGAGAAGCGAGAGTACTAGCCACAAAAACCAAAATGAAATATAGAAAAAGTTACAACTCCGTCTTCGTCCAAACCATTTACAAAATCGACAAATCAAATCTGCTTTTCTTTAGAGCAGAGGTCCCCAATCTTTCTGAGCCGTGAGACACCTTTTTCCTATGTTTACTATGCCTTGCTCTATTCTCTTCCTCTCTTCTTTGACTGTTTCACCGAGAACCAAAGCCATTTCCAATTTGTTTGTGACTTCCTGTTACTTACAAGGCAATAAAAATGAAACTGATTTTATAGATAAGAAATCTGGCCAAACACCAGAAAAAACTGATGTAAAAATGTGACTCAGCAACTTTTGACAAGAAAGAGAAGTAAATCTCATCAAAATGTTGTATATATAAAATCCAAAAAGCGCAATAATATGTTCTAATCTTCTCACAGTATTTTTTTCTTCACATTATTTGACCCAATTTGATGATAATGGGTCATTTCCAAAGGTGCAAGTCTCAAGGCCACAGCAAACTGGTTGAAGACTTTAAAGAGTATAACCTTTTATCACACAACAGGCAAACACAGAGAGAGCAGGATCAGCAGTTTTCAGTATTTTACTCCAGTTAAAAAAACCTGCACATTCTTCACAATCCTTCTCCACAGGAATCCTCAGAGTCGCAGTGAAATCGTCACTTTCTGCCCCAAGAACCAGAGAACCAGATCTACCGAGGCCCAGGTGAGCCTCCCCTCTGCTCCGGCTGTCATCATGTCCTCATTCCCGTCGCTAATTCTTTCACAAGGACAAATTTCCACATACCTGGGTCTTATTGTGGTCTTCTCGGTCCAAAACCAGGTCTGGGGACTGGAGGGACCCTCACCCAATCCTCCCGCTCGCTGCCTCTCTCCTCCTCTTCAGCTAATTCTTTCCAGCCCACCGTTTACTTTGTGCACCCCGTTTTTTCCACGCACACACACACTTACATACACACACACGCACACACACACACACACACGCACACACACACACCCCCTCCCATCCTATAGACCCTCTGAAGCAAACCACAGGGATTGTTGCCATCTGTAAAATTGGAAAGTTGAAAAAATGCAGACTGTATGCACATGCACTGCAAAAAAAGATGAAAAATGAGATTATAATCTTAATCATCTTAATTTATCTTAATTTAATTTAAAATTTATTTGAGATTTAAGACTTATTTGACTGCTTTGTCCCATTGGTGAATCTTGTTTTAAGGCTCAGTCAGAATGTGCTCAAATGAAGATTAAATGTGTACCACTTATGTTTGTCATATACTTGTTTGTTTTGAATTTATATTGTATCTGTGTTGGAATAAATACAAACAAACAAAACAGTTTGCCAAATTTGAGCAATTTTTGACTTATTTTGTGTCACTTTTCTTACTCTTTGTCACTTTTTGCAGCGTATGTGCATCTGCTGCAAAAAATGATTAAAGGGCGACAGTAGCTCAGTTGGGAGAGCATTGGCCTTTGAGCCAGAGGGTTGTGGGTTCCAGCCCGACTTTCACCATTGACTCCCGCTGTCTGCTGTCGTTGTGTCCTTGGGCAAGACACTTCACCCACATTAGAATGAGTCTGGTGTGTGTGTGAATGGTTGGTGGTGGTCGGACGTGTTGATGGCACAGACCGGTTGCTTCGCTTCTGTCAGTGTGCCCCAGGGCAGCTGTGGCTACAGTAGTAGTTTATCACCACCGTGTTTGGAGGGAAAGAATAATGACATGTAAATTTGAGTGTCCAAAAAAGCACTATATAAAACATTTGCATTATTATTATAAAATATGAGGTAATAAATTGAGTGGTTTTTACCTCAATCTGACGGTGTTAAAACCAGATTCTCCAACAGAGCACAGCCATTCAGTCTCATTAAAGAGCTGCTGCTTTATGTTCTCATTCCAAGGCAGACATTTCTTGTATCAGTGTAGAACAAGATCATCTTACCGTGTCCCATTGATCTTCTTATGAGACTCTTTCAAAATGTGCTCAAATTAAAACACATTTTTCCAAATTTGAACCATTTTTAACTTATTTTGCATCACTTTTTGCAGTGTGGATGGAGCTGGACAGGAGCCAGCAGAGTCTGGGAGAAGGCATGGTGTGTGTCCAGTGTGTGTCCAGTGTGTGTTCAGTGTGTGTCCAGTGTGTGTCCAGTGTGTGTTCAGTGTGTGTCCAGTGTGTGTCCAGTGTGTGTTCAGTGTGTGTCCAGTTTGTGTTCAGTGTGTGTCCAGTGTGTGTTCAGTGTGTGTCCAGTGTGTGTCCAGTGTGTGTTCAGTGTGTGTCCAGTTTGTGTTCAGTGTGTGTCCAGTGTGTGTTCAGTGTGTGTCCAGTGTGTGTCCAGTGTGTGTCCCAGTGTGTTCAGTGTGTGTTCAGTGTGTGTTCAGTGTGTGTCCAGTGTGTGTCCAGTGTGTGTTCAGTGTGTGTTCAGTGTGTGTCCAGTGTGTGTTCAGTGTGTGTCCAGTGTGTGTTCAGTGTGTGTCCAGCGTGTCCAGTGTGTGTCCAGTGTGTGTTCAGTGTGTGTCCAGTGTGTGTCCAGTGTGTGTCCAGTGTGTGTCCAGTGTGTGTTCAGTGTGTGTCCAGTGTGTGTTCAGTGTGTGTCCAGTGTGTGTCCAGTGTGTGTTCAGTGTGTGTCCAGTGTGTGTTCAGTGTGTGTCCAGTGTGTGTCCAGTGTGTTCAGTGTGTGTCCAGTGTGTGTCCAGTGTGTTCAGTGTGTGTCCAGCGTGTCCAGTGTGTGTCCAGCGTGTCCAGTGTGTGTCCAGTGTGTCCAGTGTGTGTTCAGTGTGTGTCCAGTGTGTGTTCAGTGTGTGTCCAGTGTGTGTTCAGTGTGTGTTCAGTGTGTGTTCAGTGTGTGTCCAGTGTGTGTTCAGTGTGTGTTCAGTGTGTGTCCAGTGTGTGTTCAGTGTGTGTCCAGTGTGTGTTCAGTGTGTGTCCAGCGTGTCCAGTGTGTGTCCAGTGTGTGTTCAGTGTGTGTCCAGTGTGTGTCCAGTGTGTGTCCAGTGTGTGTCCAGTGTGTGTTCAGTGTGTGTCCAGTGTGTGTTCAGTGTGTGTCCAGTGTGTGTCCAGTGTGTGTTCAGTGTGTGTCCAGTGTGTGTTCAGTGTGTGTCCAGTGTGTGTCCAGTGTGTTCAGTGTGTGTCCAGTGTGTGTCCAGTGTGTTCAGTGTGTGTCCAGCGTGTCCAGTGTGTGTCCAGCGTGTCCAGTGTGTGTCCAGTGTGTTCAGTGTGTGTTCAGTGTGTGTCCAGTGTGTGTCCAGTGTGTGTTCAGTGTGTGTCCAGTGTGTGTTCAGTGTGTGTTCAGTGTGTGTTCAGTGTGTGTCCAGTGTGTGTTCAGTGTGTGTTCAGTGTGTGTCCAGTGTGTGTTCAGTGTGTTCAGTGTGTGTCCAGCGTGTCCAGTGTGTGTCCAGTGTGTGTACAGTGTGTGTTCATTGTGTGTTCAGTGTGTGTCCAGTGTGTGTTCAGTGTGTGTCCAGCATGTCCAGTGTGTGTTCAGTGTGTGTCCAGTGTGTGTTCAGTGTTTGTCCAGTGTGTGTCCAGTGTGTGTTTAGTGTGTGTCCAGTGTGTGTTTAGTGTGTGTCCAGTGTGTGTTCAGTGTGTGTCCAGTGTGTGTCCAGTGTGTGTTCAGTGTGTGTTCTATAGGCGTTTGTGGTAACGTTGCTGCTGTGACATGTATTTGCTTTGGTTCAGAGCCTCGATTTGCACCGACTGTTGTTCCACTGCTTCCAGAGCGCTGGACCAGGCCTGCAGGCTCTGCAGCAGACCTCCTGTGGTGCTGAGGTCCGAGGGCTCTGCTGCTGTTGGAATAAAGTATGATTACGTAAAGACATCTCACTTTTGGTCTCATAGCATCTGTTAAAGTTGTGTCCACTGTCACTTTGTCCCAAACCTTCATTCTGCTAACAAGTACATAATACTCTCTGTCTGTCTGTCTAACTGTCTGTCTATCCATCCATCTAACTGTCTGTCTGTCTGTCTGTCTGTCTGTCTATCCATCCATCTAACTGTCTGTCTGTCTGTCTGTCTGTCTGTCTATCCATCCATCTAACTGTCTGTCTGTCTGTCTGTCTGTCTGTCTGTCTGTCTGTCTCTAACTGTCTGTCTGTCTGTCTGTCTGTCTGTCTATCCATCCATCTAACTGTCTGTCTGTCTGTCTGTCTGTCTATCCATCTATCTAACTGTCTGTCTGTCTGTCTATCCATCCATCTAACTGTCTGTCTGTCTGTATATCTATCGATCTAGCTAACTGTCTGTCTGTCTATCTATCGATCTAGCTAACTGTCTGTCTGTCTGTCTATCTATCGATCGAGCTAACTGTCTGTCTGTCTGTCTATCTATCGATCTAGCTAACTGTCTGTCTGTCTGTCTATCTATCGATTGAGCTAACTGTCTGTCTGTCTGTCTATCTATCGATTGAGCTAACTGTCTGTCTGTCTGTCTATCTATCGATCTAGCTAACTGTCTGTCTGTCTGTCTGTCTGTCTGTATCTATCTAACTGTCTGTCTGTCTGTCTGTATCTATCTAACTGTCTGTCTGTCTGTCTGTATCTATCTAACTGTCTGTCTGTCTGTCTGTATCTATCTAACTGTCTGTCTATCTACTGTATCTATCTATCTATCTAACTGTCTGTCTGTCTGTCTCTCTATTGATCTATCTAACTGTCTGTATCTATCTATCTATCTATCTGTCTATATACAACTATGGACTTGCACTAGAATATCCAGGATTTCCTTCATGCTTCTTTATTTTGCTAAAGTCAGAGATTTGATATATTTATTTCGTGCTGTGTGCTCCTCATTCCTTCTCTTCCAAACTTGTGATGTGCAACACTGAAATTTCCCCACTGTGGCACATTAGAGGATTTCTTCATCCTGATCTTACATACGAGGAGGGTCTAAAGTTGATGATCCAGGACGTTTAAGGACATTTATTGTCATTGTATGTAAGATTTTCATGTCAAGTCTTAAAGCGTCCTAATCTTTCTTACTACTTTTGAATGTGCGAGAAAACGGCAGCAGGTCCTGAGTGTCTCTGAAACAGTTGTTCTTTTGTGCTTTATACATTTAATTTTTCTTACTTTTTTTTGCCTGAGATGTTGCTGCAGTTCAGTGTTCATGGTTTTACACTGGTCCAGACCAGAGCAGAGAGGCTTCATGGTTTTACACTGGTCCAGACCAGAGCAGAGAGGATTCATGGTTTTACACTGGTCCAGACCAGAGCAGAGAGGATTCATGGTTTTACACTGGTCCAGACCAAAGCAGAGAGGATTCATGGTTTTACACTGGTCCAGACCAAAGCAGACAGGATTCATGGTTTTACACTGGTCCAGACCAGAGCAGAGAGGCTTCATGGTTTTACACTGGTCCAGACCAGAGCAGAGAGGATTCATGGTTTTACACTGGTCCAGACCAGAGCAGAGAGGCTTCATGGTTTTACACTGGTCCAGACCAAAGCAGACAGGATTCATGGTTTTACACTGGTCCAGACCAGAGCAGAGAGGATTCATGGTTTTACACTGGTCCAGACCAGAGCAGAGAGGATTCATGGTTTTACACTGGTCCAGACCAGAGCAGAGAGGATTCTGGATTGGCAGTCCATCGACGCAACCACTGGACTATCTCAGTGACAACGAAATGTTACATTCTAGTAGTTATCTCATACTCTCTGTACACGGCCTTGTCATCTTGAATATCCGCGAAAAAAGAACGAATACCAAATTGTAAACAACTTACAGCGTTGAAACGTACCCGTTCTGACGTCACCAAGGGCTGTGAAGTTTTTTTGTTTCTAAGGGCGTTGCTATGGGGTTATTTCGATTTGGGGGGATCAGACAAAAAAAACAACAACTGATTTTGAAACCTTTAGTAGTTCTCTTCTAATATAAAATGGTATTAAAACTGTATTTCTAAATAAATCAAACCCGTCATAAGGTCTTTAAAGTCTAGGTCTAAAGCCGGTCTAAAGCAGGTCTGAACCAGGTCTGAACTAACAAGGTCTCAACCATGACTGACGCAGGTCTTTACCACAGTTTTAAACCAAAAACACTTGTTTTAACAACTGCAATTACAAACTACACTGTAAATCTTGATCCCAGACACAGAAATAGACTTCACACACACAAACACACACAAAGTCATGGGTTTGTCAGATCTCAGGACAGACGGCTCCTCTTCACAACGCCCTGAACAGAAACACATGTTCTGTGACGCTGAGGGCCTCTTCCTGTCCTCTCCGTAACTCTCTCCAGATCCTCACACTTTTCTTTGATCAAACCCGCTTCATCTCGTTTTTATCTTGTGTTTGTCTCGCTCCTGCTTTTTCAATTAAACTCCTGTGTAACGTTTTGTGTCAACATCGCTGCGGGCCACAGAACCAACCACTCGTGTTTCCGGGGCAGATTTACGGCCAGAACGCTCTCGCCGGGTAAATAATACAAGAATGTGGCACTTTTGAGACTGTGGAGACTCCTGCTGCTGCTGCTTTGGTGTTTTTACAAATGGGTTCAGAAGGCAAGGCAAGTTTATCTGTATAGCACAGTTGGCTAAGTGGCCCAAGACATCTCAAAGTGCATAACAAAAATAGATAGAACCACACAAGGCAGTATAATCCTAGATAATCACAGTAAAAATAGTATAAAATAGTACAGATGATATCCTTCAGTTGTTTGTTGATTTGAACATTGTTAGAGTCGAAGTCTGTCTCACATTTTCAGGAAGTCTGTTCGAGTTTTTAGCTGCATAGATCTGAACCAGGTCAGTGCAGGACTGAGCGATAGTCCTACCATAACCATAGTGAGTCACTATTTCACTTTTTGGGCTGAGTGAGGCCAGTCCTGTTTTTTGTGATTTTTCACTTTTCTGTCTGAAAAAGCTGATATAAATATGTGACAGAGGCTGAAGAAGATTCAAACTATTTTTAGAGCAAAGAACAAGTTTTTCATCACGTTGTGGGTTGAAAATTAGGTACCCAAGCTTTAAGCTATAGCTCATACTTGACTTGGATAAAGTTAGAGATATATTTTTATTTTAGTTATTGTTCATTGTTTTGCTGTCTGTTCCTCATTCCTCCTATTCTGTAACTTGTAATGCAACACTGACATTTCTCCCACAGTGGGAAAAATAAAGAATCTTTTTATATTAAAGGAGCAGTATGTAAAAATGTGGCCAAAGGTGGTACTGCAGCCTCCCCCACTCTCCCAGACTCAGGTTGCCAGATATGCAGACGAATCCAGCTGGAACCATCACAGCTGAATAGACAAGAGTTTTGTCAACAACAAATCTATAACCAACACCTTTTTCACAAAGATAGAAATCCTGGTTTTATTCCTTGTTTTGTCGTGAATCATTTGAGAATCATAACGAGACCTTTTTTAGTTCTGCGCCACATGGTACTTTACCAGTGAGACTAGCTCCATGCAGTGAGTTCTGACGCCTGCATATTGCTACTTCAATATAGACACCATTAGATCAATGATTTTCTGAGTTTTTCAAAGCCAGAAAATATGTTGGACTTGGAGAAGTGTGAAGTAGCTTTACTCTGTAGAAGAAAGTCCAGTCTTTCTGAGCTTGTTATGTCTGATTTAGGACGAGATGTTTGACCTTTAGCGGAGGTCCAGGGTCAGAGGATAAATCTTTAGCGTGTGCAAACTCAACCCAGATGAACTTCACTCAGGCATTTTTCATTTGTGTCCTTTACGAGGCTTAAACAGCAACTTCAACACCGGAAAAACACTTTTATACGGAGCAGAGAAGGTGGCGGAGGTGATGGAAGTCGCTGGAGTTATCAGTAGACTGCGGGGTAATCAGATTCTCACTTGTTTTGACTTCAAAGGCCAGATGCATTATGGGATCTCCCGTCCTGTCTCTTGAGGAAGGCCGTGAACTCTCAGGAATGTCTTTTCAACAGAAGTAAGGTGGATAGAACAAAAGAATCTACTGCTGCTGCACAAACATAACCATGTCGTCTCTCTATATCTGTTCTAGATCCCACTGGACTTCGACCCCCCCTCGAGAAACCCTCAGGGACTCAAAACAACGCATTGTCGCTCCGAGTCCGGCTGGAACTTTAGTCCAAACATGAAAGAGGCTGAACAATCTCGTGGCCAACAAAAGACCAAAGAATTGAAACACATTAAATGCAATAATAACAAACACATAGAAGCCATTGGTCCATAGGGAGCAAGACGACCAATGTCCACAAGTGTTGATAAATGTCCATAAGTCATTCACTGTGCTTAGACCCTCCTGCATCGACAAGATACCACTCAACAAAAATGGAAATAGAAAAAGTCCATAATGAGAGAGGGATCCGCTCCTGCTGACAGACTGTAGATCCAGGACTGAGGCTGTAGACCCAGGACTGAGGCTGTAGACCCAGGACTGAGGCTGTAGACCCAGGACTGAGGCTGTAGATCCAGGACTGAGGCTGTAGATCCAGGACTGAGGCTGTAGATCCAGGACTGAAGCTGTAGATCCAAGACTGAGGTTGTAGACCCAGGACTGAAGCTGTAGATCCAGGACTGAGGCTGTAGATCCAGGACTGAGGCTGTAGATCCAGGACTGAGGCTGTAGATCCAGGACTGAGGCTGTAGATCCAGGACTGAGGCTGTAGATCCAGGACTGAGGCTGTAGATCCAGGACTGAGGCTGTAGATCCAGGACTGAGGCTGTAGATCCAAGACTGAGGCTGTAGACCCAGGACTGAAGCTGTAGATCCAGGACTGAGGCTGTAGATCCAGGACTGAGGCTGTAGATCCAGGACTGAGGCTGTAGATCCAGGACTGAGGCTGTAGATCCAGGACTGAAGCTGTAGATCCAAGACTGAGGCTGTAGACCCAGGACTGAAGCTGTAGATCCAGGACTGAGGCTGTAGATCCAGGACTGAGGCTGCAGATCCAAGACTGAGGCTGTAGATCCAGGACTGAGGCTGTAGATCCAGGACTGAGGCTGTAGATCCAGGACTGAGGCTGTAGACCCAGGACTGAGGCTGTAGATCCAGGACTGAGGCTGTAGATCCAGGACTGAAGCTGTAGATCCAGGACTGAGGCTGTAGATCCAGGACTGAAGCTGTAGATCCAGGACTGAGGCTGTAGATCCAGGACTGAAGCTGTAGATCCAAGACTGAGGCTGTAGACCCAGGACTGAAGCTGTAGATCCAGGACTGAGGCTGTAGATCCAGGACTGAGGCTGTAGACCCAGGACTGAGGCTGTAGACCCAGGACTGAGGCTGTAGATCCAGGACTGAAGCAGTAGACCCAGGACTGAAGCTGTAGACCCAGGGCTCAGACTTAATGCTGAGGCTGTGTGGTGGAGGTCTGAGGAGGCTCCATGTGGAGAGGGGAGTGCAGCCCAAGAGTCGGGCTGGGGGAGACAGTTAACTTCTTAATTGATCAGTAATCAGATTACTTTTGTTGCCGAACCTCAGCGACAGGTTCAAAATGGCAGAGTTAAAAACACACAAGATCCATCAGCAGGTTTTGCTGAGAATCACTGAGCACCAACCCAGTGCATGTGGTCCACCTGGTGAGTGTGGTCCACCTGGTGAGTGTGGTCCACCTGGTGCGTGTGGTCCACCTGGTGAGTGTGGTCCACCTGGTACATGTGGTCCACCTGGTGAGTGTGGTCCACCTGGTGCGTGTGGTCCACCTGGTGCGTGTGGTCCACCTGGTGAGTGTGGTCCACCTGGTGCGTGTGGTCCACCTGGTGCGTGTGGTCCACCTGGTGAGTGTGGTCCACCTGGTGAGTGTGATTCACCTGGTGAGTGTGATTCACCTGGTGAGTGTGGTCCACCTGGTGAGTGTGGTTCACCTGGTGAGTGTGATTCACCTGGTGAGTGTGGTCCACCTGGTGAGTGTGGTTCACCTGGTACATGTGGTCCACCTGGTACATGTGGTCCACATGGGACGCAGGTAGAAGAGCTCATGGGAAAAACAAAACCCTGTGGAGTTAAAAACATTTCTTCTCTAAACATTAGTATTTCTGTAGGTTTGTCCATCAGATCCTGTACCATTCATAAAATATTATAATATAATGGTGAATCTAATGAGTCTATAATCTATAATAATTCACCTAAAAGCTTCAGTCGACAAATCTTTGCTTCTAAACTGACTCACATTGTTCCTGCTCTTCATTGTTTCAGTGATGGGTTTGGAGCCGCAGTCGCCCTGAGGCAGCAGCAGAAGGAGAAGTGAAGAGTCATTTACAGAAACAGGTGCCATTAGAAAAATATCAATTTAAGGCTTACAAATCAGATCTATCAGACAGATCTATGTTAGAGCTTTACAACACATCTCAATCTCAAATTTACTGGTGATAATAAAACTTGTTGAAGAATGTCGCTGGAGGAATCCAACTTTTTGTCACATTTTCAAAGCAGAGATTTCTGTTTTTGCAAATTAACTTTTCAAGTGCAGCTCCGTGACAACAGCGAAGAAAGCAGGATATAGTGAGAAACAGCCCCCTCTGCTGGACACTCACTGCGTCCGTGTCTGGAGCCGAGTTCCTCATTTTAGATATGTGCCTGGTCAAAGAAAAACTAAAAGTATGAAGCATTTATTCCGGAAACACAAACCAATGTAAGGAAAGTTACAGCAAAGTATTGAACAGTTCAGACGAGGACAATCAAAGAGTTCAAAACCAGATAAAGTTGTATCTGGTTTTGATCTGACATCTACAGACAATGTCGCATGCTCTATGGGCAGGCCAACATGTTGATCCGCAGGTTTGGTATGTGCTCACCACCTGTCAAGATAAGACTCTTTAAGGCATATTGCACTCCCATGTACACGGCCCACCTGTGGAGGTGCTATAAAAAGAGCAGTCTGTAAAAACTATCTGTGGCATACAATGATCCCATGCGGATGCTGCTGAGGGTCCCACGATGGAGCAGTGCCAGTGCCATGTTTGTAGATGCAGGTGTGCCCACTTGTCCTGCTGTACTGCGCAATCTCATGTACAGGTGCATGTGCAGACTGTCCCACTCTGTCCACAGCATCATTGCTGTATTGACCAACCCAGGTCTGAGCTCGGTGTGTTATTTCTCCAGTATATGGACTCACTGGCTTCAGAGCCTATATAGGAAATGACTTATCTTTTAACTTTTTACTTGTTTTATGTGTCTTTGTTTTTGTTGTTGTTGTATGTCTTCTAATATGGACCTTTTATTCTTGTGTCCGAAATAAAGTATTAATTTGAATTGAATTATCCACTGCTAAACAGAGCTGTCAACATGGAATTAAAAGCCTGTCTCACATTTTCAGGAAGAATGTTAAATCTGAAAGTCTGCCTCTCCATGTTTAGTCCTGACTCTGGGACCAGCAGGAGACCAGTCCCTGTGCTCCTCAGAGTCCCAGCAGGAGACCAGTCCCTGTGCTCCTCAGAGTCCCAGCAGGAGACCAGTCCCTGTGCTCCTCAGAGTCCCAGCAGGAGGCCAGTCCCTGTGCTCCTCAGAGTCCCAGCAGGAGGCCAGTCCCTGTGCTCCTCAGAGTCCCAGCAGGAGGCCAGTCCCTGTGCTCCTCAGAGTCCCAGCAGGAGGCCGGTCGGGACTAATGTGGCTGCTCCTCTCAACGTAGAGAAGCAGCGGCTCTACTCCGAGATCCTCCCATGTGACTGAGCTCCTCTCCTTTTCTCTAAGGGAGCGCCCAGTCTTAAAAGTATTCACTTTGATACTATTTGTTTAAGCAGTATTTTGAGACTGATAAGAAACTCTAACAAACTGACACGGTGTAATATTCCTGCAATGCAAAAAATGATAAAATATGAGTTAGGTAGATTGCTTGAATCCAGTGTTTTTATCTTAATCTGAGAACATTCTGACTGTCTCAAAATTAAGATTCTCCAACGGGACGAAGCCATTGAGTCTGATTTCAAGAACTGTTGCCTTATTTTCTCATTCCAAGGGAGACATTTCTTTTATCTTTTTAAGAACAAGATAATTTTGCTTTGTCCCGTTGGTAAATCTTGTTTTAAGGCTCAGTCAGAATGTGCTCAAATTAAGATACGTTTTGCCAAACTTGAGCAACTTTTAACTTATTTTTCATCACTTTTTGCATTGCTCAGAGGCCACTGCAGACGTAACATTCATTCAACACAGTATATTAATAAACATGTTACTTTGACATGAGTGAATTACACATGTTTGAACTTACAGCACAATAACCCTCAGAACCTCAGCATCGAGACCTACTTCACATTATTCCCTGTAAACTTCCACAGTGGTTTATAGCAAACGTATAAATGTTGACACTAACCTCACCTCAGTCACGCCTCAGTCTCTGCGTATAGTTTTGGATGCTCTTGTACTGTGTGTCTGTTTGTAATCTGTCTACTTGCTTGAAAACAGCTAATTCAACCTCTCCACTTCTAATTCAACAAAATCCAGGACAATGAAGACAGAAAATAGAGCTGCACTGAAAATAACAGGCCAAGTTACAGGACGGATGGCAAAACAAGGAGAGTTATTTGTTTGACTAAAACATAATTATAACAAATCCAGTGAAAAACAGCAAAATCATTCAAAATCAAATAAGATTAAACTTTATATTCATTAATAAAACTGTAAAATAAAATACTATTAGAAAAAGGGTTGAAATAACATGAAACACAGCAGCTATTGTTGAGAGGCTACAAATGCTAACGGTGTCCAGTAGCAGCAAAAACACATCCATCTACACAAACAAAACAGATGGATCAGTTTTAGATGCTAACAGTAGTAATAATAAGCAACAACGTAATAGCCTCTGTGGAGGTCGAGAACCAGAACCAGTCCAGGACCAGCCCCTTGGAGAAACTTAGGTTGGCTACTCCACCGACTCCCACTGATGTCTGCTGCCGTTGTGCTCTTGGGCAAGACACTTCACCCCCCTGTGGACTCAGCACCTGCAGGAGGATCAGGGAGGGGCTGGTGCTCTGTGAAGGGGGTGCAGCTCTGACCGCCCCAGACCCAGATATGGATTGAGGGGAAGAAGGTACTGTAGATGGATGCATGAGGTAGAACTACTCACATGTCAAAAGTAATAGTAATAGAGAGAGAGATTTCATTAAAAAATTATGACATGGGGGAAAAAAACATCAAAGTTATGAAGACCACAAATGTACTTTATCTTGAGTAATTAGAATGAGTTGAAGGATGACGTCATGGGGGGCGCTGTGAGTAATGTTATCTGTCTCGGTCTAGTCTTACTAGTTGTAATTCAGCGTGTGTCCAGCAGACGGCGCTGTCCTCTCTCCGATCACACACTGCTGCTCTGTGATCTCATCGGACTCTATCCTTTCAACCAGGGAACAAATCTGGAAACATTTTACATCTTCTGATCTGATGAATTCAATACGTTTCTTTGTCGAACACACTTTTGTGTTCGACCGTTTCTGTCAGGACTGTGGATTCCTCCATTTTCTCATCATTTAAATCCAACTCTCTGAAATCTGCACATGCAAACACTGGTTTATACATTTGTTATGGTATAAATGATGCAGAATTATATGTATATTGCATTTGTCTGTTTTGTAAATTAGCATTAGCATTGATACAAGATGCAGTCACACAATCATTGAAATGGTCTGTTTGGCTCCCAGGTGCCTGATGGATCATCCACCTCTTTGACTCAGAGTATTATCTACAGTAAGTGTATTCCCCATGTATTTGTAACGGTCTTAAAGCAGCTTACAGATCTAACGCCAAGGGATTTTTTCTACATGTTGTGCCTTCAAGATGTTTTAAAAGGAAAAAAGTGAGAGAGGAGAGGCACTTGGGTACAGAGCTCAGAGTGTAAGGAGGAATTTCACAGATACTTGGTAAAGAGAGAGTCTGTGGTAACGACACAGGTGAAAGAGACTGGTCCTGACGAGAAATCTGACTCTGAAAGTGAGAAAGAGCGAGACTGAGGTAAGTCCTGCGCATTATGAAAGGTGATGTCACATGGTTTTGCTGCTGATTGTGCTGGAGTTAGTGTGTGTCTGTGTGTGTGTGTGTCTCTATATATGTGTGTGCTGCTGATTGTGCTGGAGTTAGTGTGTGTCTGTCTCTATATATGTGTGTGTGTGTGTTTCTCTCTATGTGGATGTGTGTGTGTGTGAGAGAGTGTGTGTCTCTATCTATGTGTATGTTTATATGTGAGTGTGTGTGTGTCTCTATATGTGTGTGCTTGTATGTGTGTATGTGTGTGTCTATATGTGAGTGTGTGTATGTCTCCATATGTGTGTGCTTGTGTGTGTGCATGTGTCTCTATGTGTGTGAGTGTATGTGTGTGTCTATATGTGTGTGTGTCTCTATGTGTGTGAGTGTGTATATGTGTGTGTCTCTATATGTGTGTGTTTATATGTGAGTGTGTGTGTGTCTCCATATGTGTGTGCTTGTGTGTGTGTGCATGTGTCTCTATGTGTGTTTTTATATGTGAGTGTGTGTCTATATGTGTTGTGTGTGTGTGTGTCTCTATATGTGTGTGCTTGTGTGTGTGCATGTGTCTCTATGTGTGTGAGTGTATGTGTGTGTCTATATGTGTGTGTGTCTCTATGTGTGTGAGTGTGTATATGTGTGTGTCTCTATATGTGTGTGTTTATATGTGAGTGTGTGTGTGTCTCCATATGTGTGTGCTTGTGTGTGTGTGCATGTGTCTCTATGTGTGTTTTTATATGTGAGTGTGTGTCTATATGTGTTGTGTGTGTGTGTGTCTCTATATGTGTGTGCTTGTGTGTGTGCATGTGTCACTATGTGTGTGAGAGTGTATGTGTGTGTCTATATGTGTGTGTGTGTGTGTCTCTATGTGTGTGAGTGTGTATATGTGTGTGTGTCTCTATATGTGTGTGTTTATATGTGAGTGTGTGTGTGTCTCCATACGTGTGTGCTTGTGTGTGTGTGCATGTGTCTCTATGTGTGTTTTTATATGTGAGTGTGTGTGTGTCTATATGTGTGTTTTTATATGTGAGTGTGTGTGTGTCTCCATATGTATGTGTCCATATGTGTGTGTGTGTCTCTATATACTGTGTGTGTGTGTGCATGTGTCTCTATGCGTGTGAGTGTGTAGGTGTGTCTATATGTGTGTGTCTGTGTGTGTGTGTCTCTATATACTGTATGTGTGTGTGTGTGCGTGTCAAAGTGATGCAGCACAGTTGGACTAAGAGTTTTCAGCTGTTAGAATCAATGTGACCTGAATCTTTTCAGCTGTGGCCACAAGTATAAAAATAAGAAACAGGTTGAAGCTAGATTCAGAAAGTAAAACTGTAGATCTGACTTCTAAATAATAAGTTACGTTTTAGCTTAAGAAAAGACTTAACACCTTCATCCCCACCGCTGTCAGACTGTACGATAAGTCACTTTAAGACACTAATGCACCAGGACTGAAAAAAACCAGTACATACATTTTTGTACATAATTATATCCTGCACAGACATTATTTTTAACCTTTAACATGTTTCACACTTCTGTCTTTTGCACAAATCTCAGAAACTCTGTTTGTGCCGAATGTGACGAGTACATTTCTCCATCAGAGATCAATAAAGTTTATCTTGTCGTTTCTTAACACTGACCATTTTGACAATATGCGTTTGTATAGAATAGTGAATGGAGACACTACAAGATGCATTTCACTTTTGGGCATTATTTATGATTCCAAATCTATACAAGGTAATGTGTGTCAATGTTATTCTTTCTGTAAGTTAGCTTTAGTTTGTTATACTTTATGAATATCACAGACACAGCACAAGTCCAAAGGTGAGAAAAGCATTGAGAATTCTTTGTTTTTGTGCCCATATTATGCGTTATATCTTTTCAGTGTGAAGTCTGGTAAGGCCTGCACTTTTATATTAATGTAGAGGAGAAAATAAGCTTTAAAATGATGTGTAGCTTGTGTTGGTTAAAGACCGAAATAAACGTGCTACGACACGCTGAACTCTGAAGAAAACAAAAACGGTTCATTTGCTCAAAAGGCAAAGAGAGGTCTTGTCTTAGAACGTGTACGATCAGAGAACCTTTACTTGTCCCACAGAGGGGAAATGTCAGTGTTGCAGCGCAGATACAGGACAATACTAAGAGCACACAAAATATATGGAGCTGTAGTTCTATAAGTAGCTGTAATGCTTCATAACGAGCTGGAAATGCTTCATATGAGTAAGTTATATACAGTACATATAAGGCAGGATAATGAGTAGATAAAGTGACATTCTATGGACTTTCTGAAATTGCAGTATTTGCTCTGTTTGCTCTGAGCTAATGCTGCCCCCCTGTGGCACCAGGTATTCACTGCAGGATATAAATATAAATCAGATTCAGATTCAGTTTATTTGCCATTTGCAGTAAAACAACCACATTGGAATACATTAGCAAAAGTCTCCAGTGTGCACAGACAAATACAGACATAAAACAACATTAAAAGACAGAAATAAAACAAATAAAACAGTAAACAAATGTCACTGTGAAATCGATCGACTAAAACAGTTTCAAAACAAGTGCAAATCATTAAAGTGCTCTGTTCACACTGATAACAGCCTGTGGATAAAAACTGTTAGCGTAACGAGATGTCCTGCATCTCAGAGAGCGATATCTTCTGCCAGAGGGAAGAAGCTGGAACATGGCTTTCCCAGGGTGGCCAGAAGAGTCATTGACAATCCTAAGAGCTTTGTTTAAAAGTCTGGATTTATAAAGAACCTCCAGAACAGGAAGCTCACAGCCCACGGTCCTCTTTGCAGAGCGGAGCACCATGTTTAAAGCTCTCTTTTCTTTATCTGTGATGTTTCCAAACCACACAGACACAGAACCAACAAGTAAACTCTCAATGGTGCAGCGATAAAAGTTAAGCAGAATTTTAGAGTTAGTGGTAAATTCTCTAAGTTTACGCACGAAGTAGAGACGCTGACGAGCTTTCTTAACGACTCGGTCAGTGTTTTTAACCCATTTCAGGTTAGACAGAGTTAAACCCAGAAACTTGCACTCCTCTACGATCTGCACCTGGGAGTTGTCGATTACGACAGGCAAATGAGAACTATTGCGACTGAAGTCGTAGACCAGTTCACATGTTTTTGATGCGTTCAACTGGATCAAACAAAAGAGCCACGGAAAGGAAAAGCTTGGACACATGATACTGATTTTTAACCAACTGTAAACACTGACATTTGTGGGATGAGTAAAGGATTTCTTCATGGTAAAGAAGTCAGATCACTCTACATCACTGACAAGGAATGCATTTTAGTTCTTTTTAGTTCCAATTCAATGTCTTCAATCTTTTCCACAGCCAATAAATTCAGGACTTTACAAAGAGGTCAGTTCGAGTTTGGTATTTAACACGGTTGATCACAGCTTTCATTTCAACTCACTTCAATGTATTTGTGTATATTCCTAAATGAAGTGTCCTCAGACCCTGCTGTACCGCTGGGTGGGACTCTCAGGTGCAGTTTAAGAATGATTCATGAGCAACTTCAGTGATAGAGATTTCAACACGGAGCTCTCCAAAACCTCTCATAGAGTTTCCCCAGTTGGTGTTCCACAGGGTTCCATTGTTGGCCCACTGTTTTTGCTTCCATTCGTTATGTAATGAAGACATTGTATGATCATAGTCGGATTTAAAGGTAAAAATGTCAAAAGAGACAGATATGCATTTTATTTGCCCTTTGAAGTAAAACCACCGTATGAGTACATGTTCAAAAATCCCCAGTGTTATACAAGCTGAAATTGATCAACAAAAGTGTAAGACGTTTAGGTCCAATTGAGAGTGACCCTATGGACAAAATTGTCACGTGGCTGAAAAACAAGGAGACGCAAAACTTCAAAATAATGGATTGAATATAAAAGTAATGCTAATCAAGATTTAGCAAAAACATCACAAAAAGTCACCGGAAACAAGGACAAGAATTGAAACCGACGAGGAATGACAATGACGGAACAGGAAGTGAAGGAACACACAAGACAAACATGACACAAGTGAGACACATGAGGGCGGGGCATGTAATCAGACAACAGGAAGTTCAACTGAAGAAGACAGGAAGTACAGGATATTACAAAATAAAACAGGAATTAAACTTAAACAATGATAAATGGTTGAAATGATTATAACACTTTCTTTAAACATTCTTCCAGGTTCTTGATGGGTCCCTGGTTGTGTCTGGTGCTGGGCCTCCTACCGGGTTCCGCCTGGGCCACCCCGGCAGAGGACCTGGACTACGGGGGCGTCCCTCTGTGGATCGACCGTGCCCTGGGAGAGCCGAGCGTGATGAGTCTCCAGGGTCGGAGCGTGGATCCGTCCTGGTTCCGAGCCACCAACCCCCAGCCCTGTCCCGCTCCGTGCGACTGCCCCATCCAGTGGCCCACCGCTCTCTACTGCGACCACAGGGGCCTCGCCAGCGCCCCGGACGCTCTGCCCGGAGAGATGCAGTACCTCTTTCTACAGGTAGGGGCAGAGACGCAGCCAGGGATCCTCAGTAGATACAAGGAACACAAGATAAATACATAATACATCTATGCTAATATTAAATGAAATCTCTAACTTTAGCATAATAAAGAAGCAAGTATACAATCTCTAAAACAGATTAAAAACACATAGAGCCATTGGTCCGCATGGGGCAGAGACCAATGTCCATAAATGGTGTTGAATATGTTTGATATTTTGCAGATAAAAAGGTAAATTTTAATGTGAATAATTCTGCTTAAGGTAGTTCAGGCCATTTCAGCAGCACGACAAGAAACACAACAGAAAATTTATTCATTATTCAATTGTTTATGATCTATTTATTTTTTATGTTTTATATATTTGTATTACACACATCATTTGTGCAGCATGAACAAACATGAACAAAAATCTTATACACGGCAAAGAAAAATGTGCTGAAAAATAAGTCAACAATTGCTCAAATTTGAAAAAAGGTATCTTAATTTGAGAACATTCTGACAGAGCCTTAAAGGAGCAGTATGTGAAAATCTATGGTACTGCAGCCTCTCCCACTCTCCCTGACTCAGGTTGCCAGATATGCAGACGAATCCAGCTGGCACCATAACAGCTGAATAGACAAGAGTTTAGTCAACAACAAATCTATAACCAACACCTTTTTCACAAAGATAGAAATCCTGGTTTTATTCCTTGTTTTGTCGTTAATGATTTGAGAATCATAACGAGACCTTTTTTAGTTCTGCGCCACATGGTACTTTACCAGTGAGATTAGCTCCACGCGGTGAGTTGGCAACCCGGATCACGGACTTTGAGAGATTTTTGGGCTGGTTGCAAAGACATTTTAAAACTTTCACCCGCAACAGAAAAATAAATGTTTATGTTTCCAGGGCAACAACATCTCTTCTCTTTCCTCTTCGTTCTTCTCTAACGTCACTGCTCTGCGCTGGATCATTCTGGACCACAACCTCCTCGAGGCCCTAGACCAGGACCTGCTCCGGGACCAGAGCGAGCTGTGGAACCTGTTTGCCAACCACAACCTCCTGCAGTCTGTTCCCGGGGGTCTGCCTGGGGGTCTGCGGCAGCTCAGACTGGCGCATAACCGCATCAGCTCCATCCCAGCCGCAGCCTTCTCTGCCCTGCATCGACTCACCGTGCTGCTGCTACAGGGGAACCGGATCAAGACCGTGTCCCAGGGAGACTTCGCAGGTACGGGCCTAACAGGCAGATGTCAGAGGTCCAGTGGTTTGGTCCGTTACATTTCATTTTACACATTTCTTACTAAATAGATAAAAACAAGATTTTTTTTTTTAAAGAAGATGTGAGGGTTTCCTCCAGGTGCTCCGGTTTCCCCTACCACAATAATCATGTACAATAGTTCTGACATGCGCCTTCTGTACTAGCGACCCAATGTGGGGACCCTCTGTGTGGACCCTCTGTGTGGAGAGAGAGGAAAAAGGCCTAAAAAACCCAAATATTGTTCAGCGCTTGGGGACTCTGGTCTATGAGAGGCACTATATAAAAAATATTACTTACTTTCTTACTTAGATAGAAAGATAGAGATGAGAGATAGATAGACGTGGGAGAGAGAGATAGATACTTTATTGATCCCTGTAGGAGAAATGCAGGTGTCCAAATGAAAATAAATACCTTGTTCTAGAAGTGACTACCAATAGTTATTAAGTGCAGCAGCAGCAGAAGGTGGTGTAGCTGCTGGTTGATGTCTGCAGTCTGCTTGGTTTGAATCATTTTCTCCGCTCTGGTTCAGAGTGAAATTCTGAATGCTTTCTTAGCATAAAAAAAAAAAAAATCATTCCTCCAGTGGATTTTAGCTTGATCTGCTTGGTTGGGGCCGTGAATCCTCTCTGCTCTGGTTAGCATGGTGGCTTTTCAGCAAGACGGTTCTGGGATCAAATCCTGGTCAGAACAGGGCCTTTCTGAGAGGAGTTTACATGTTCTTCTCATGCCTGCGCAGGTTTCCTCTGGGCGCTACGGTTTCCCTTACCAATAAAAACATGTGTGTTCGCTTCTGTCATCACCGTGTGTGAGCGGAAAAATATCTGAACTCTGATCATTGTAAAGTGCTTTGGGTGACCTTGGTCCGTCAAATGCGCCATATAAATAAACATTACAACTAAAATCATGAACACTGTACTGCAGGAACATTAACAGCTAGAAAAATAATGAGGTAAAACACCAAAATAAAAACTGTTTTAGAGCAACTTAGGACTCGCTGCAGTTTCTATTCAAAAGTATATGATGTTGTTGGAGCATAAACGTGCCGCATGAAAAGCACGCTGTAAATAAGCCTGTCCAATTGCTCACACAAAAAGGCGCTAAAGGTGAACCGTGTTGTAGTGACTGTAAAAAGTGAGATAAAGTAAACGTCTATAAAAGTATCTGGTCATTTCAAGTTCCCCGTTTGTTGTCGTAGGTCTGTCAGGCCTGAGTCTTCTGGACCTGAGTGGAAACCAGTTTACGTCCGTCCCGAAGCACCTGCCCGAGTCCGTGCAGCAGCTGTATCTTTCCAACAACAGCCTGTCGTCTGTGGAGGAGGAGAGCTTCAGCACGTGCCCTCAGCTCCAGTACCTGCGCCTGGGACACTGCTCTCTCCGCAGCCCCAACATTCACCCTGAAGCCTTCAACGTCTCCAGCCTCATCGAGCTGGACCTGTCCTACAACCGACTGACCACCACTCCCACCGTGCCCACCAGCCTGCTGCACCTGTACCTGGAGGCCAACCACATCCACGGTGAGCGTCACACAAAACTAACTTTTATATATCATTTATTTAAAAGTATATACTGTAACATGTGGAACCCCTTAAAACTGTAATAATACATCTGTGGACACTCAAACACGCTTCACTTGTCATTATTCATTCACTCAATACACACTGGTGATAAACTACTACTGTAGCCACAACTGCCCTGGGGCACACTGACAGAAGCGAGGCACCAACCATTCACACACACACCAGACTCATCCTATTGTGGGTGAAGTGTCTTGCCTAAGAACAAAACGGCAGCAACAGCCGCCCCCCTGTTGCACCTGGTGTTCCCAGAGGTCTCCCATCACAGTGCTAACCAGGACCTGCCTTGCTTAGCTTTACAGTTCTGACAGAATCTGGCTTTATGAGAGAGGTGACTTTCTGACCCACTCACTGTGACGTTAAAGCTTCACACTGTTTTTGGCCAACGTTCTAAAAACATAACGAACAGAATTTAAAGTCAGGACTCCACGCTGTGTGCGCCTCACGCTTCTGACCACAGACCACAGACCAGAGACCAGAGACCAGAGACCAGAGACCAGAGACCAGAGACCAGAGAGCTGACATTCAACCACAGCTGCTTCAAACACACCCAACCCTCGCACAATGCACTGAAAAAACTGATGAGATATGAGGTTATAATAATCAAGATTCTCCAATGGGACAAAGTGATTTTGGCTCAGTAACTGTTGCTTTATTTTCTCATTCCAAGGGAGATATTTTGTGCATCTTTTTAAAACAAGATAATTTTTTTAAAGAAGCTATACCCAATTTTTTTTCTAAGTACTTCATAAAAATGCTTTTTACTACATACAAGTTGTATCATAATACATAATTTAATTGAAAACTTGAGGTCATTGATTCAGCTGTGTATGAAATGTATGCAGTGAAAAGTGCTGAGTAGAGTCTGAGCGGGACGTTCTCCTCCACTCACAGAACGAGCAGCGAACAGCCTGCGTCCTCTAGCCTCTACAGCGCTGCTTAACATAGCTGCTTAAAATTAGACAACCCTTATAATTCAAAATGTATTTATTGACTGAAAATAAAATATTTAGCTCCCAAAGGTTTCACCGGGACGTGCTAGGCAGGTAACAGCTAAGCTAGCTAGCTGTTTCATGGTAACTTCCGGGTTTTACGCGATCGCTTTTTGTTACTTTAAAACAGTATTTTTGTCATGAAAACGTTAACAGCAAATTCTGAAATTGTCCGTGCATGTGTGTTAAGGATGTATATGTGTACTGTATTGTCCGATTGACGTTTAATGGTGTTGATTGATAGATATTTATTTGTTTATTGAGCGTGGCTAGCTCCACTAGCTTCTCTACACAGACAAGTGTGCAGAAAAACTGCACAATGTAGTGACAGGCGCTTAAAGCTTGTTGTACTTGCAGAGTAATATTAGTATTTTACACACCTGAATTACAAACAGAGATTGCATTGGGGCTGCGGTCATTATTGGTTTGAGAGTTCTGTTATCAAGAAAAAATGACCGGAAGAATTGCATTAAAGTCAATGGAGTGCTGCTGCTTTGAGGAGCTCTATAATAAATTATAATTAAATATTAGAATATATTCTAATGTCAGGCTCAGTGAAAATGTAACAAAATTGAGATACATTTTTCCAACGTTTTCTACTTATTTTTCTTCACTTTTGTTGAGTCCAGTCCAGTTTATTTAACAGTTAAAACAATAAAGGCAAAAGGCACAACAACAAAAAAAAACACACACAATTTACAAAAAAATAAAACACAATCCAAAAGCTGTTAAAAACCAATAAGAACCAGTGAGTTTTAAAACAAGACTTAAAAACAGGAAGTGAACCAGTCTATTTCTCAAATTTGGCAACATGTACCTTAATTTTAGAACATTCTGACTGAGCCTTAAAACAAGATTTGCCAACGGGACGATGAGCAAAAACAATCTTGTTTAAAAAAGATACAGAAATGTCTCCCTTGGAATGAGAAAATATAGCAACAATTCTAAAAAGCTTCGTCCTAGTGGAGAGATGTTTTAACACAGTCAGAATGAACTCAAATTAAGATTAAAACCTCTCAATTCAAGCAATTACTAACTCACTTTTGATCATTTTCTGCATCGTTGCGACTGAGAAGTGGTTTTGGAGTTTTGTAGAAATAGTGAGATCTGGAAACATCTGGAGTTCAGGCGCGGAGCCAGATGTGAGGAGGCACACGCTGTTCTCTTTAAGGACCTGATGAGTGTGTGTGTGTGTGCGTGTGTGTGTGTGTGTTTGAAGCCGCTGTGCCTGGTCCTACAGCGGGGGCTCGGACTCAGCTTTACATAAATCATATCTTGTGACGAAGAACCCGTGACATAATGTTAGGCATGAAAGAAAAGAGAAATGATGGTTCAGAAAGAGAGCCATTCTTTGCGATAGTTTAAAGGCACATATGAAGCTTTTTATGTGGAAGGAGAGTTGAGATTTTGGCAAACTGTGAGTGACCTCGAGGCAAAGCAAGGCCAGTTTATTTGTACAGCTCAGTTCATACACAAGGAAACTCAACACAAGATCGCAACAATCACACAAGGCATTGAAATAATCTCAGTTCATTAAAAAGAGTCCCGACCCCAGGCCTGGCTCCAGGGTGGGGCCCCGGCTGCGCCATGCCGGGCGACGTCACTGTTCTATTTATCGTGCTGTCCATGGTGGTTTTTGGACCGCTCTTCGTCTGACTCGTCACCTGAGACCGGAAAAAGGTGCCTTGCCCTCTGCAGGTGGGTGGAGAGGTCCTTCCTCAAGTGGAGGAGTTCAAGTATCTCGGGGTCTTGTTCATGAGTGAGGGAAGAATGGAGCGTGAGATTGACAGGCGGATCGGTGCAGCGTGCGCAGTGATGCGGTCGCTGTATCGGACTGTTGTGGTAAAGAGGGAGTTGAGCCGAAAGGCAAAGCTCTCGATTTACCGGTCAATCTTCGTTCCCTCCCTCACCTATGGTCATGAGCTTTGGGTAATGACCGAAAGAACGAGATCGCGGATACAAGCGGTCGAAATGAGCTTCCTCCGCAGAGTGGCTGGGCGCTCCCTTAGAGATAGGGTGAGGAGCTCGGTCACACGGGAGGAGCTCGGAGTAGAGCCGCTGCTTCTCCACGTCGAGAGGAACCAGTTGAGGTGGCTCGGGCATCTGCTCCGGATGCCTCCTGGACGCCTCCCTGGGGAGGTGTTCCGGGCACGTCCCACCGGGAGGAGGCCCCGCGGAAGACCTAGGACACGCTGGAGAGACTATGTCTCTCAGCTGGCCTGGGAACGCCTTGGGGTCCCCCCGGACGAGCTGGAGGAAGTGTGTGTGGATAGGGAAGTCTGGGCGTCTCTGCTTAGACTGCTGCCCCCGCGACCCGGCAACGGATAAAGCGGAAGAAAATGGATGGATGGATGGATAAAAAGAGTAAATATAAAATCCCTCAGTTGTCTGCAGAGCTAGACAGTTTTTAATCTGGGTTTGAACATTTTCAGAGAAGAAGCCTGTCTCACATGTTCAGGAAGACTGTTCCAGATTTTAGCTGCATGAATCTGAAATGCTGCCTCCCCATGTTTGGTTATGACTCTGGGACCAGCAGGAGGACAGTCCCTGTGCTCCTCCGAGTCCCAGCAGGAGGCCAGTCCCTGTGCTCCTCAGAGTTCCAGCAGGAGGCCAGTCCCTGTGCTCCTCAGAGTCCCAGCAGGAGGCCAGTCCCTTTGCTCCTCAGAGTCCCAGCAGGAGGCCAGTCCCTGTGCTCCTCAGAGTCCCAGCAGGAGGCCAGTCCCTGTGCTCCTCAGAGACCCATCAGGAGGCCAGTCCCTTTGCTCCTCAGAGTCCCAGCAGGAGGCCAGTCCCTTTGCTCCTCAGAGTCCCAGCAGGAGGCTAGTCCCTGTGCTCAAGAACTGTAAATATTTTGTCATTCCAAGGGAGACATTTCTTGTATATTTTCAAAACAATAAATGTACAAGAAAACGGCCAGGCATTATTTCGCACTAAAATGATTAATAAACACAATTTAGTTATATTTTTTTTCTTATTGATAAATGAGATCTAATGTACATATTACCCGAAGAAAATGAACTACTACTACTAGATCATTTTGCGTTGTCCCATTGGTAAATCTGGTTTGAAAACAGTCTGAATGTGCTCAATTTTAGATTAGCCAAATTTGAGTTTTTTAATTTTGTTTATTATTCATCACTTTTTGCAGTGTAAACAACCGCTTGTTGAGCTTGAGCTGGTTTGTTTCTGCAGTCTGCGATGTGTGCGTCCAAAAACAACTGTCCAAACCCTCTCCACCCGGAGCAGTCTGACCCAATGGAAACTCTGACGCTTCTCTCTCTCCTCGCAGCCACATCCAACACAATCTGCATTTTCTCTTTTCAACATGACGATAGGACAAGTTAAAAGCACATGACGATAGAGAAGTCTGGGCGTCTCTGCTTCGACTGCTGCTCCCACCGCCCGGCAACGGATAAAGTGGAGGAACATGGATGGATGGAACATGACGATAGGATTTAACCTTTGGATCTGGGGAAATGTAAACGTTGGTAGAGCATTGGCCTTTGACACCATGAGACCTACTTCACGACTCCCACTGATGACTGCTGCCGTTGTGTCCTTGGGCAAGACACTTAACCCCACTTTGCCTGAAGCCCCCTCTGAAAGATCTCAGCTCCTGTGGACTCAGCACCTGCAGGAGGATCAGTGAGGGGCTGGTGCTCTGTGGACTGGGAGCAGCTCTGACTGACACCCCCAACTCCAGCTAGCTTATGTTTCAATCAGCTTTAAGGCTAACACTGTGGAGACCGTCGCTCTCGGTCAGTCCACTCCTAATTTCAGTGTGAAAGAAAACTGGTACCGATCAAGTATGTTTAATGACACATGCAGTATCCTGAGTGACTTTGTGGCATTTCCAACCTGTAAATAAAGCAGAGAATTCTTTTAAAGGATCGATCAAAACTTTTCACATTTTAACATTTCTAACAATATTATTTTTGTGTGAATGGGGGCAGATGATGAAGTGATAGCGTGTGTGTGTGTGTGTGTGTGTGTGTGTGTGTGGGTGTGTGTGTATGTTTAAAGGTATGCACTTGTTTTCAACTCCTGGTGGGTTCCATAACCTGAGATTCCGCTCACGTCATGGGGACTGGTTTTACGTGGTGGGGCCCGAACACCGGACCCCACTGGTCCAAGCTTAATAATCAATGGGTAATGCTTTTCTAACGGCCCTTATGCAGTCTCTGTAAAAATATGGAAAAGACCCCTGGAGGTTTACTTTCCTGAAAAAAGTGTGTTATGTGTCGGAACCCTGGTGGTGGGTTGCGGGATATCAAGGAGGGGCACACTGGGTCAATTTCAGTCCAGCAGGCTGGAGCCAATCATGGAGCAGCACAACAGAGGAAATCAGGTGTCAGGCTAGAAAAGGTGCAAGTGTGTGGTTCATTAGGCTGCAGCCAATCACAGAGCAGCACACTGAAGCGCACGCTTACAAACCACTGGTAAGTGCTGACTACAAGTCATGACTTCAAATTGTTATATAGAATTATTACAAATTATTTGTTGTTTGTGCAGCTTAGACAAGAGTCCCTAATTGATGAAGTCGACTCAGATTCTGACGATTTAACTGTAAAAAAGTATGGAAAAAGAAAAATCAAAAACACTTTTCTTCAAGACTCGGAAAGTGACGAACCAAAGGCAAATAAGATTGTTATCATGCAGCTGCAAAAGAAGAAAAATGGGGGGCGAGTTTACAGCAAGAGACACTTCTGCCTCTACTGTTCAATGTCCTGCCACAAAATGTCCCGTCATTTGACTAGAAAACATGGAAATGAAAGTGACGTAGCCAGAGCATTGGCTCTACCTGTGAAATCTAAAGCACGTAAACTTCAGTTTGATTTGATCAGGAATAGTGGAAACCGTGAGCACAATTTTGAGGTTTTAAAGGCCGGCATTGGAACTTTAGTCCCAGCTAAACAGCCAAATTCCCCAGTTAAATCCAGTGAGTTTTTGCACTGTATAGACTGTGGGGCATTGCTTAAGCGAAAGTCGCTGTGGAGGCATGTGGCCAGGTGCCGGCTTTCACAGAAAGATGCCCAGGCTAAACCAGGTAGAAGTAGGGTCCAGTCCCTCTGCTCCCTAGCCCAGCCTGTACCGGAGGGCATCAGCAAAAAGCTGTGGTCTTTAATTTGGGCAATGCATCAGGATGAGGTCACGGGTGTTGTCAAAGCAGAAAAGGGGATTCTGAGACTCGGAGAGCACCTGTACTTAAAACACGGGCATGATAAGACTAAGCATGATTACATTAGGCAGAAAATGAGAGAAGTCGGTAGGTTAATTAACGAAGCAAAAACTGCAGGGAAACTGAAAACAATGAAGGATTTCTTTATTCCTTCCAACTTTAACCATGTGATTGATGCAGTCAGGTCTGTGGCTGGATATGATGAGGAAACAAATCAATACAAGACTCCATCCTTGGCCCTCAAACTCGGCCATAGCCTCAGAAAGCAAGCAGATATTCTTGAATGTGACTCAAAAATGGAGCATTGTGTTGATGAACTATTTATTAAAAACCTCCAACGAAGCCGGCTGCTTTTTGAGAAGAGGTGGGACGTCTGTGTTTCTTCTGCTGCCCTACAGACCCTCCGGCAAGCCAAGTGGAACACTCCGGACCTGCTCCCTCTGACTGAGGACGTTAGAGCCATGCATGCACATATTGAGGTATGTCGACCTGAATGTGTGCAAACCCTAATAAGTGAGCCAACGTCTAAGCATTGGTCTAAACTGGCAGTTTTGACTCTTTGTGAGGTCATTATTTTCAATCGAAGAAGGGAAGGTGAGGTTTCAAAGATGCCACTGACAGCGTTTACCTTAAGAAGTAAGACTGGGATCCATTCTGACATGGCTCTGGGACTGTCCCAACTTTAGAAAAAGCTGTGTCAGCATTTTCAACGCATTGAAATTAAACGTAAAAGAAATCGGAAAGTGCCGGTTCTTTTGACTCCTGAAATGATTGCTTCGATGGAGGTGCTGGTGGAGAACAGAAGGGCCTGTTCCATCTCTGACCATAACCCATACTTCTTCTCCCGCCCGGGCGCAGACACCCACATCAGGGGATCAGACTCCCTACGCCAGGTAGCCAAAGAATGTGGTGCGGTGCATCCAGAGATCAATCAATCAATCAACTTTATTTGTATGGCGCCTTTCCAACACAAGGCCACTCAAAGCGCCTCACAACCCACATAATATCACACAAATCAGAGACATCAATAAATACATTAAAAACAGAATAAAATCACAAGTAATAAAAAAAAAAAAAAAAAAAAAAAAAAATATTAAAAGCACACACGGGATTAAAATAATAAATAACCACAATGCAAAAAAAAAAAAAAAAAAAAATATTAAAAGCACACACGGGATTAAAATAATAAATAACCACAATGCATTAAAAAAAAAAAAAAAAAAAGAGTATGTATCAATAAAATCCTTCAGCCGTATGCACAGCTAAAAAGAACAGTTTTTAGCCCTGATTTAAAAATTTCCAGAGTAGATGCTAGCCTCACATCTTCAGGAAGATTGTTCCAGATTTTAGCTCCATAAATCTCAAACGCTGCCTCCCCATGTTTAGTTCTGACTCTTGGAACCAGTAAGAGGCTACCTCCTGTGCTCCTCAGAGTCCGGGCCGGTTCATATGGGACTAACAAGTCGCTTAAGTACCCTGGTGCGAGGCCATGGAGAGACTTGTACACAAGCAGTGCTGCTTTGAAGTCTATTCTCTGAGCCACAGGAAGCCAGTGCAGAGACCTGAGAACTGGACTAATGTGGTCATATTTCCTGGTCCTGGTCAGGACTCGAGCTGCAGCATTTTGGACATACTGCAGTTGTTTTACAGCCTGTTTGGAGAGACCTGTGAGCAGGCCATTGCAGTAGTCTAACCTACTGGAGACAAATGCATGGATGAGAATCTCCAGATCTGATTTAGACACTATGTTTCTGATTTTTGAAGATGCTATCCTCAACCAAACTTAGAAAGCACATAGCTACTATGTCTACAGTTCTCAATATGAAAGAGAATGAAATGGACATGAAGAAAATATAATTTTCGGAACATGTTTGCAGGAACATCGGTGAAACGGAAATGTCCGTCTGTTTACGGAGTCAAATTGTGGAATTCTTTAAGTGTGGAATTTAAATGTTGTACAAGTGTTTACAAATTCAAAAAAATGTACAAAGACAAAATTCTGAGTGATTACGAAAAAATTGAAAACAACTGAAGTGAACTGTAAGACCAGCTGTTTTGTTATGTTTTGTGACCTGGTGATGAGTTGGGGTATAATGATGGGGATTTCTGATTTTATTTTGTAAATTTGCTAATGGGAACAGATATTACAAGATTAATCTTCATTCTGTTCCTTTTTGTTCATGTATGGATTTTTTTAAAAATGGTGTAATGGCCTGACATGACATGAGCAAATAAATAAATACATAAAAACATACTAGCCAACTTCCTCGGCCATGACATTCGCATCCACAGACAATATTACAGACTACCAGAGGGGACACTGGAGCTGGCCAAAATCAGCAAAGTGTTGATGGCCATGGAGCAGGGAAGAGTGACAGAATTCGAAGGAAAGAGCCTCGACCAGATACAAATTGAGCCTGAAGGTAATTCTTGATATTATTAAAATATGTATAATTGTTTTCCCCTAAAGGCCACTTGTATTTTTATTTTCTGTGCGACAGGGAGAGCAGTAGAGATCCTCTCACAAATGGACGGGCTAAAAGAAACTTCAAGCGGAGAACCTTCAACCATTCATCCAGATGCACCCCATGGTAGTGGCAGTGCCCCTTCTGGTAAGTGTACCAGGTGGGGGATTACAGCCAGGCTGCTTGGTCCTAACCCTGGGAGTGTATATTGCTAATATATTTTTATTTCTCTCCCTAGAACGTTAGAGAAAGCCATGGTCTGCATCTGAGGTGAAGGCTGTGGAGAAGACCATGACACCTTTCATACAGACTGGAAAGGTCCCTGGGAAGTCTCACTGCCTGGCCTGGCCTGGCCTGGCCTGCATTAATGCCTCACCAGATGACCTTAGACATCGGACATGGAGTGGCATTAAATTCTATGTCAAAAATAGAATCACTGCAATTCGAAAAAAAAATCAAAATTAAATTCCTTTAAAAGAGTTGTTTGGTTTCTATTGACTGTTTTGTATTACTTAAAGTAGTCCCAGTAAAAAAAGATTATGTCTATGGGTCCCATTCTGAACGGCCCTGTCAAAGGGACCCACCAGGTAACAAAAACGTGTATGTGTGTGTGTGTCCGTTTACATGTGTGTGTGTTTGTGTGGACTTGTGTGTGTGTGTATGTTTAAATGTATGTCTGTGTGTCTTCGTTTACATGTATGTGTGTGTGCGTGTGTGTGTGTGTGCGTGGACTTGTGTGTGTGTATGTTTAAATGTATGTGTGTGTGTGTGTGTGTGCGTGGACTTGTGTATGTTTAAATGTGTGTGTGTGTGTGTGCGTGAACATATGTTTATGTGTGTGTGTTTGAACGTTTACATGTGTGTGCGTGGACTTGTGTGTGTGTATGTTTAAATGTATGTGTGTGCGTGGACTTGTGTGTGTGTATGCTTCATTTGTCCCACAGCGGGAAATGTCAGTGTTGCATCACAAGTTACAGAACAGTGGGAATCAGCAGCGCACAACACAACTCTATACTCTCACAGATCAAATCTCTCTTTACTATGGCTTTGACTTAGAGAACTTTGTGCTGGACCCAATCATTCCCAATGCAACTGTGTGTTATATAAGGTGGAAGGTGCTTTAGTAAATTCCGAGACAAAAGGAAGTAAGCGTATAGAAAATATATAACAACAAAAAAGAGAACTAACTCTTTTGCAGCGGTTTCGGCATACAGTACAAATGCACAGGGGACTGCATGATACTTCACTTTCTCAGTCTGAGTTTTTTCCTTCTTCTCGTTGGGGTGTGTCTCCGTTTACATGTATGTGTGTGTGTGTGTGCGTGTGTGTGTATGCTTAAATGTATGTGTGTGGACTTGTGTGTGTATGCTTAAATGTATGTGTGTGTGTGTGTGCGTGTGTGTGGACTTGTGTGTGTATGCTTAAATGTATGTGTGTGTGTGTGTGTCCGTTTACATGTGTGTGTGTGTGTGCGTGTGTGTGGACTTGTGTGTGTGTGTATGTTTACATGTATTTGTATGTGTGTCCATTTACATGTGTGTGTGTGTGTGGACTTGTGTGTGTATGCTTAAATGTATGTATGTGTGTGTGTGTGTCTGTTTACATGTGTGTGTGTGTGTGGACTTGTGTGTGTATGCTTAAATGTATGTGTGTGTGTGTGTCTGTTTACATGTGTGTGTGTGTGTGGACTTGTGTGTGTATGCTTAAATGTATGTGTGTGTGTGTGTCTGTTTACATGTGTGTGTGTGTGTGTGGACTTGTGTGTGTATGCTTAAATGTATGTGTGTGTGTGTCCGTTTAAATGTGTGTGTGTCTGCAGAGCCATGAGGAACACATTCCAGTGAACACAGCTCATCAGTCGTCAAACCCATTTGAAAAAAAAAGCATAAAAATACAAAAGGATTCTGGTCTGCGATGGCATTTTAAGATTGAGAGATCCTTTATTTGTCCCACAGCGGGAAATGTCAGTGTTGCATCACAAGTTACAGAACAGTGGGAATCAGCAGCGCACAACACAACTCTATACTCTCACAGATCAAATCTCTCTTTACTATGGCTTTGACTTAGAGAACTTTGTGCTGGACCCAATCATTCCCAATGCAACTGTGTGTTATATAATGTACATAAAAAATAGGAAGGTGCTTTAGTAAATTCCGAGACAAAAGGAAGTAAGCGTATAGAAAATATATAACAACAAAAAAGAGAACAAACTCTTTTGCAGCGGTTTCGGCGTACAGTACAAATGCACAGGGGACTGCATGATACTTCACTTTCTCAGTCTGAGTCTTTTCCTTCTTCTCGTTGGGCAGAGTTCAACACGAGCAGTTTCTGCAGAGGGGGCGGGCCCACGTCCTACTCCAGGTTGAGGATCCTGAGGCTGGAGGGGAACCGCATCAAGGCGCATCAGCTGCCAGCGGACTGGATCTACTGCCTCCGCCTGCTGCAGCGCCTCTACATCTGACCCCCTGCTGTGAACACTATGGGACTCCCACAGCAGTCAATTCGACGGCTTTTCATTTTGGAAGTGTGATTACTCCGCTTATGTATATTTTTGGTCTTGAAAACAACTTTTTCTTGTTTCTATATATAGATTATTGCTATGTTATTGTGTTTATGAAATGATCTCGGTGGTTCGGAGCAATCTCAGCTCGGACCAAGTGCCAGTTACCATGGCAACACTCTTTTTACTTGCATCATTCGGGCATTTAGTTTTGCTGTACTTAATTTATATTCACCAGTTCTAGCATGAGTTTGTGTAAGCTCTCAGTCGTACAGGGATTAGTCAAAGCAAAGGAAGGTTTCTCACCCATCATCTGTACTTCTTAGCAAGTTTTCCCGACGTTTCGTCCTCAAACTAGCGGACTTCTTCAGGGAAGGAATTCTTCTTCAGAGAATTCATTCCCTGAAGAAGTCCAGATGATGGGTGAGAAACCTTCCTTTGCTTTCAGTTCTAGCATGATTTAAAGATAAAACCTGTATGAGTTACTTACATTTAATAAAATCAGTGAAAAATGTAAAAACAATTTGGGGATTTTTTCCGAATTCCATCCATTTAAATGAGAGCCGTCAAAACGACTGCTCTGGGAGTTCTAGTTGTTTCAGAATTCTGGCAGTCCTAGTGTTAAGGACAATATATTACTTTAAATGTCCCCAGTGCAGGATGAATAAAGGTTCTCTTGTCTCGTCTTATTTGTGCTTTTGTGACTTGAGTATTTGCTTTGGCTGAACAACTTTGGTAAAACACCTTCTTGTAGATTTTCCAATACTAACTATTTGTCATGTCTGTTCACTTTGTCTTGTTTTTAGATTTATGTCCAGCTTTAGATAAACTAACAATAAATGAGTAATGTTAACTTACTGTAGACTACTCAGTCAACATTCTCTCCTTCCCCTCTGGCTTTGTGTCTGGGCGCACCCGTAGAGAGAGAGGAGCTCAGTCCCCCGGTATGAGCTCGGAGTAGAGCCGCTGCTTCTCCACATCTCCAGTTGAGGTGGCTTTTTTTTTGGTAATAATAACAAATAATGGGTCGTTTTTTCACAGCACTTTTTAGACACTCAAAGACGCTTCACATACACTTCCATACACGGTGGTAATTAACTATATTACTGTCGCCGCAGCTGCCCTGGGGCACACTGACAGGAGCGAGGCAACAAATCTGTGCCAACGGCCCTTCTGACTACCACCACCCTCCATTCACACACACACACACCAGACTCATTCCCATTCTACAGGACTATAAACCAACAAATGAAAGCTCCGAGGCTGAACCAGTAGCAACACAAAATCTGACCAAAACCAGCAAAATGGAGAAAACAAAACCAGCTGAATCCGGGCGAGTAAAATATGCATTCATAAAAGAAAAGGATTCCTGAAGACAGGCCCAGAGAAGCCCAGGAGGTTCTGCCAGACGATTGGATCCAAGAATTCTTTAATAAATGCCCGTGGATCTGCAGTTCTTGTTACGTTTCTGCGATTTGGTTTTTAACATCTGTAAGTTATTCTCAGAAGGAACAATGTCTCTGTTTCTCGACTCCAGAGACATGAAGAAAATCGGAGTCATCGATGACACGGTCTGAACAAGATGCAAGTAAAGAAAGAAGTCCTGGATCTGGTGGCGCTTATCAAACTAGTCACATAAACACAGTGGTGGGTTACAGGCTCGAACAACATCACAGAGAGGTCATTTTGACTGCTCTCATTAAAACCAATGAAATGTTGCGAAATTAACCTAAAATGTGGTTTAGCTTTTCATCAGTTTTAATAAAAGTAAGTCATTTATAATTGGGTTTTACTTTTACTGACTTGAACTAAGAGCTACAACCAGAGGCTACAACTTTCCATAGTTTGTTGAAAAGCTAATGCTAAAGACCAAAAGCTAACAGTAAACGGTGTGTTGCTATGGTAACCAGCACTCACTCATCACTGGAAGGAAAAACAAACTTAACCAAAACCAGTCCAGGACCAGAACCAGCACTGATACTGCCACAGAATGTTGATTAAACAGTCAAAATGACGGGTCGGGAGGTAAACGAGAACTCCTCTCATTTCACTGGAAACAAAAAAAGTGTCAAAAGTGATGAAGACCAAAAATATAACTACATGAGCTGAGTAAGTACGCGTCCAACACTTATGGGCTCGACACACGGGAGGCGACATCGCATCGCCTCCATTCATTTTCAATGGGACGTGCGCGACATAGCGTCAATCGCTAGCGAGCCTCCTGCTCAGCGACGGGCAAAAAACGTGCGTGTGAAATCCTCCCGCTCGTGCATGTATCGTGCACGCGCAGGTCAGCGACGCGATCCCAGAAAGTTGAAATTGGCTCAACTTTTCGACGCTGTCGTCAAGGACAAATGTTTGTTCTTTCCTAATGCAGAGGATTGTTCTATGTTATTTATTTTAAGTTAAAGAAGAGTTTAAGCACTACAGGAAATAAGCTATATTTTTTGTGCCTTTTTGTGGTTCATATAAAGGGCAATGTAAATGTGAATAAAAAATGCATTGCCAACCTATGCGTCATACATTCTGGACATTACCAATCACTCTTTTATAAACACATAGAATAGATGTATGTAATTGGTAATAGAAAAACATGATGGTTATTATTACATGATTACTCTTTTTACATTGGTGATTTTATTAGGCTACATGATTACATTACATTCTTATTTCTTATATCTTATATGATTATTTTTTATTGTTATTAGATGATTATTTTTGTATCATTAATAATGCATGATTATTATTTCACATTATATTGACTTACCTTAGACAGATAGCCAGCCGTTCTTCAGGGCTTATAGGCTCCCTCATGTTTGTGTGGATCTTCTCTATCTCTGGCGTTACCAGGGTGAGAAGGTGGGAAAACAGCTCTGGACTGAGCCGAAAGTATAGGCACGGAACTGATCAGGATCAGTTTTACGGTCCCTCACTAAGTGATGGTATTCTCCGTGTATTTGTCTCGTCTGCAATATCGGATGGACCCATTCACGTCTTCTCCGCTTCTTGTTGAGCAAATTCAGGAGTAATATTTCACACAGCTCTAACAGAATCTTTTTACGATCCATAATTGCCGCCGGACCCCTTTTGACCCCTGAACTGTGTTTATATAGTAAGTAGTAAGTAATAGTAGTAGTAATCTTTATTTATATACCGCCTTTTCACTGCACATCGGAGTCTCAAAGCGGTTTACAATTGTTATTTTTATTTTTTATTTTTTTTTAACCCCAACGTTTCCTCTCTGACAGCCAATCAGCGCAGCGCATCGCCGGCCTGTGCCGCTTGCCGCATCGCGCCCCGTCTGTCATGTGATCTGAGCGACAGCGTTGAGTTTCGCTGATCGCTCTCATTTGTCGCCTCCCGTGTGTCGAGCCCTTAAAACCGTCAAATTGGCTGCTCTTAGAGTTGTAGCGTTAATTAAACAACAACTTTGTGCCTCTGTCTGTGACCTCACTATTGTCAACATTTGCTACTCTCTTCATTAATTATTCTTTTTAAAATCTGAATATTGATCTAAAACTATTTAATAAAGTTGCTCATTTCAAAACTTAAAACGAATCAGACAAAACCGTCGACAGTGATTCAACAGCAAGAGCTGCATGGTCACATCTCCCTCGTTCACGAACTCTCAAAGTGCGTCGTGCTGTTTCCTCACATTTGGTGGAAATGTCAAACTTTTTCTGTACGATTACAGAAGTGATTCATTCTCTGTGAAGTGGATTTGTTTCCAGAATATTCTGACATTCAGAGGAAAGACCTGAAACGCAGCGAAGGGAAGTGTTCGTTCAGCAGAATCACAGAAATTCACCGAGCAGCAGCAGCGGAGACCGACGCTTCCTTCTTGGATGTTGCACGATTTCACTGTTTGATTCTGTTTTGAATCCAGCGGTTTCCAAAGTGGGGGGCAATAGCAGGGGGGCAATAGAAGGGGGGCAATAGAAGGGGGGCACGGGACAAATGAATGAACAAAAATACAGAAGGATAATTGACACTGCTAGCATAAGATAGACACGTTTTTTGACACATTACAATCTGCAGTTAGAGCTGAGGTTTAAATCAAATACAATGTATGAATAAAACTGCAATAAACAAAATGTGTATGTATGTCCTTTTTTTGTGGGGGGGGGGGCGGGGGCGCAAAAAAAAGTTATGTACCAAAGAGGGGCCCAGTTGAAAAAGTTTGAGAATCACTGAAATCAATCATTTAAAACCAGAACTTCAATAGATTACACCAAAATGTTTTTTTTTTTTACAATTTTTTTCTAGCAATGTACATGTTTTTTACCCTTCACCTTTGATAAGCGCTAAAACTGGTTAAACTAACTTGAAATACTGACTATACTTCTGGCGGGTAAACAACATGAAATCTAAGCTCAGTTCAGAACCAGGACCAGCACCTTGTAGAAAAACTGCTTTAACAAAGAAAGTTTGTGGCGAACGAGCAGCAAAGGCCACAATTGAATCTTTCTTTATAATAAATACAAATATTTAGACACAGATAAAGACAAAAAACAAACATGTACTTTTGATGAGCTGGCACACACACAGACTCAGACTCACACACACAATATTTCTATGAGAACACACACAACTACAAACAGACTCAGACTCTCACACACTCACACACTCTCAGACTCAGACTCTCACAGACACACACACACACTCAGAATCAGACTCTCACACACTCAGACTCACACACACACACACACAGACTCAAACACACACACAGACTCAAACACACACACACACACACACACAAAAACACCTACACACACACTCAGACTCAAATACACACACACGCAGACTCAAATACACACACACGCAGACTCAAACACACACACACTCAGACTCAAACACACTCACTCACACACACACACACACCCACACACACCCACACACACACACACACACACACACACACACACACACACACACACACCCCCACACACACACACACACACACACACACACACACACCCCCACACACACACACACACACACACACACACACACACACACACACACACACACACACACACACACACACACACACACACACACACACACACACACACACACACACACACACACACACACACACACCCACACACCCACACACACACACACACACACACACACACACACACACACACACACACACACACACACACACACACACACACACACACACACACACACAGCCTCACTCTCTTTCTGAATCCCCACCTATTGCCTTCTCTGTGTACCCATCGATCTATCCCTTCAATTCCAAATACGTTTAAAGACCTTTCATCTTTTTAAATCCCGTCTCTGTGTCTGAAGCCCACACTTTCCCGGTGACACAGTCTGCGTCGGCGTCTTGTGAGGATTTATTAACACAGGATCCATTCAGAAACAGGTAATAGGTAGAAGCTCTGGACTGGCTCCTGCTGCCAGCTGGAACCTCGGCGCAAAAACAAAAATACGGAAAGAAACTTAGCGACAGGTCAAATAAAAGTAGTCTATTCCTCTCCCACACGGACTGAACACTTCACCAGACCGGAGCATTCCACGTCGGCAAAGTCAGGCAAAAGTGAAAGCGAAAACAAGCAGCAGACTTATTAGAAAATGGTGTTTATACTCGCATTGGAATGAGTTTGATTAGTGTCTGGATGTCTTATGTAACTGCTGGGATTGGCAGGTGCAGGAGGCAGTCGCAAGAAAAAATATTTACAAATGTGATGACCGTCTGTAAGAGGTGCATTCTGGTTGGTGTTTGATCTGTTATGTTTGTATAAGAGTCTTAAGAATTGGACAAAAACTTATTCTGCCTATTTTTACTTTGCTCTAGGGCGGGCTCTGATCAATAATCAAACTAGACATCTGCATATAGGGCCCGATGTCTCAAGAAAGACCCCGAAAGAATGCACACATGTCATGGATTGTGTGGCATGTTGAGGTCTGCACATGTATAGCTTTGCATTAGCATAACTAGGGGTAATACTGGACTCAGACTTACATTTTAATAGCCACATCAAATCAGTAACATCAGCAGCTTTTTACCATCTAAAAAACATTGCCAGGATCAAAAACATAGTGTCTAAAGCAGACTTGGAGATTCTTATCCATGCATTTGTCTCCAGTAGGTTAGACTACTGCAATGGCCTGCTCACAGGTCTGTCCAAACAGGCTGTAAAACAGCTGCAGTACATTCAAAATGCAGCAGCTCGAGTCCTGACAAGAACCAGGAAGTACGACCACATTAGTCCTGACTAGAACCAGGAAGTACGACCACATTAGTCCTGACTAGAACCAGGAAGTACGACCACATTAGTCCTGACTAGAACCAGGAAGTACGACCACATTAGTCCGGTTCTTAGGTCTCTGCACTGGCTTCCCGTGGCTCAGAGAATAGACTTTAAAACAGCTCTGCTTGTGTACAAGTCTCTCCAAGGCCTCGCACCAAAATATATTAGTGACATGTTAGTCCCATATGAACCAGCCCGGACTCTGAGGAGCACAGGGACTGGACTCCTGTTAGTGCCCAGAGTCAGAACTAAACATGGGGAGGCTGCTTTTCAGATTCATGCTGCTAAAATCTGGAACAATCTTCCTGAAGATGTGAGACAGGCCTCCTCTCTGACTATGTTTAAAACCAGGTTAAAAACGGTTCTGTTTAACTGTGCTACAACTGAGGGATTTTATATTTTTATCTTTCTTTTTAATGTTCTGTGATTATTTATGATTTTTATGCTTTCTTATTTTGTTCAGCACTTTGAGTTGCCTTGTGTAGAAATTGTGCTATATAAATAAACTTGCCTTGCCTTGCCCTGCCTAGCATTAGCATTAGCATTAGCATTAGTATTAGCATTAGTTAAGATTATGATGACAGAAGCGAGAGGCCGAACACAGTGGCACTGACAAAGCCTACGATCATCAACTTTCGTTCACTCATTCATTACATTCACACCTATTGTATGTGATTTCAGATAGAATACGGAGCACCCGGAGGAAACCTACACAGTGAAGCACAAGCGCTAACTGCAGCACCACCATGCCAAGGATCACAGGTTAGTAGCAAAGAAGGTCCACCAACCTCCATTTGGACCCACAGATGTACGTGTAGTAAGAGTGGACTAACTCTATGCTAGCGTTCATATGAAGTTGTTGTTGTTGGAGTATACACACACGGCGCACGAGAAGCACACACAATTACACACACAATTACACACAGTGAGGCTGCTAAAGGTGAACCACGTTATGGCGAGGTACCATTGTGTTATTCACACTATGGACGCCCAAAGAACTGGTGCGAGATTCATGAGAACAGACATCTTTCACATCCTCTCGTCTCAACAAAGCTCTGTTTCCACTAGCCCTACATGGCCTGACTCACTCCATACACGGTGGTTCTGTAGCCACAGCTGTCCCGGGGCACACTGACCAGAAGCGAGGCAACCAGTCTGTGTCATTGTTGTTTACGTTTGTTCTCGGCTGCGGTCCATATTTACGTGCGGGGAGCAGCGGGGAGGTGGGGGTCAGATCAGGCAAAGAATTCACACCTTTCGTGTGAAAGAGCGCCCCCTGCTGAGCAGCGTATCTGAGCTGTGCCACTCTGAGGCTGGATCTGAACTCTTACGTTTTCACCTGGAACACAGTCTCCGTATGAACGGGAGGTAGCAACCGACACCAACTATAGCGTTTTACTGCAGCATTGTCTCCGTATAAACTGGGCCTGGACTCATTCTAGGCTCAGTGATTCTTTTGTCATCACCGCATGTGGAGAGAATGGAAAAATGTCTGAACTCCAAGAGCGGGTGACCTGGGTCTGCAAAACCTGGGACCCACTGCTGATCCGTTTCTAAGAATTCCAATCTTTTTGACATCCGTCCCATTTCAACATCTTCCATTTTTTTCATGCACAATTTTCCTATTTGTGTTTTGTAGCTATTATTTTTTCCATGACATACTGTTGCTTCAGTTTATTTTTTAAGTTATTCAAACAGAGCTCTGGTTTTGCATTTAAAGATTATAATTTTACCCATCAGGATGATTACATTCTCTACATTTGTCGAGCTGCTGTCCAAGATCCCAACATTAAATTCATGGGACTGATGTCATTCTTGATCTTGAATCCACACAACCATCGCTGGACCCTCGACCAGAATAATGAAACATACGGGCAAAAATAAAAAGTATTATTGGTGTTGGTCTCGGCCTGTCTTCCCACCTCCCTTCACCTTCTTATTTCAGGCCGTTTTAGCCTCGTCATCCACACGCATCTGTTTTATCATCCATTTCATCTTCAGGTTCATAAGTCGGGGATTGCTTTCTATCCAAACACACGTCTGAATGGTGGAGTCATTAAACGCAGCCTTGGAAACCTGCTTCAGTCAAAACAGTCTGTGCCGAGCTCCCTGCGGTGTCATAACTGCATTTATATATAAAACATACCGCAACTCCCTGGGCCTCTGCGTTCTATAAGTGCAAAGGGCTCACGTATACGCACCATGTGACTCCCTCCTGCTCAGACCGGTGATGGTTCAGTTTTTTCAGTGTGTCATATACAGCACTGGGTCACATGTCTCCAGGCTGCATGGATAAGACAGGCTGCTCAAGACAAAAGCCATAGTTTTTTAAAATCTTGATTTTGCGATATTCTGCCGAAATCTGTCATTGCAGCCAAAAAAGCGAATGCACTAAGACAGGCACATACACATTAGTAAATAAACGGTGGTGGGAAATGTCAGTGTTGCATCACCTGTTACAGAGCAGTAGGAATTGAAACAGTATATAGTGCCTTTCACACACCAGAATCCCAAAGTTGATGTTTTTAGTGGCAGGGGAAACCGGAGCACCCAGAGGAAACCGTAAAGCTCAGTTGATAGAGCATTTGCCTTTGGGCCGAAAAAAGGTTGTGGGTTCGAGGCCACCACAGGACCTACCCCAACTGCTCCCACTCACATCTGCTGTTGGCGTGTCGTTGGGCAGGACACTTAACCCCATGTTGCCTGAAGCTCCCGCTGAAACATCAGGGCTGTGGCACCACTGACGTAGCAGCCATCTTCCTGTGGACCCACCCCCTGCAGAGGATCAGAGGGACTGGTGCTTTGGGTGGCAGCTCTGATTGTTTCCCACCGACCCAGAAATGGACTAATAAAGGGGTAGAAAATGAATGTTGGAATGTAACACAGCTGATTGAGCAAAACAAAGCTGACAGACGACTGTGTTAACGAGTCAAAATAAGTCCATAATTTGCACTGTTCACATAAACATACATCAGCAGTTAGAGCTTGTACACTGTAATAAATGAAACATTGGATCAACTTAATAAAATTAGAGTAAACATTCACAATAAAGATCATACATTGACCTAAGGTGGAGAAAGCATTCAGTTCAATCTACATTTCTGCATTTTCTGGTGTAAGTCAATATTTTACATTGGCTCAAATATAAGAAAAATGCATGCATTTCATACAAACTCATTTCTGAATTTGGTGTAAATAAGAAAACTAAATTAGCTTGAGTGTGAAAGAAGGGTTTTTACAGAGTTGATCTCAATTTAGTTTTATTCAAAATGAAATATGTATTTGTTGCAAGTGTATTTTTATCTTCCACCGGGGGGAAGTTTGTTAGATATTGTAATCACCGTGAGGTCCTGAACTTAAGTACTCTCCTGCTGAGAAGTAATAATGCTCTAACTCTGTTTCGAGGAAGCTTAGTGTCCATTTAATAGCATCTGTTGTTATGAAGAGAACCCAGGGAGTAAACGGCTGCTTTGGTTTGGCCCGGTCCATCACGGTTGGTAAAAATAAAAACAATTACTTATTTGATCAAATTAGTTTATTCAAAATGTTGCTCAATTATTTTTCTTTAGGACTTGCTTCATATTCACTCTTAAAATTAAGGCTCAAAAGAAGAATTTTTAAGAAGTTTATATTTTTCTCTGCAATGCATTCTGGGTAGCATCACTGCTTTGCCACATTTTACTTACAAAATAAATAAATAAATACAAGATTATTAAAGTAATATAATCAGTATTGTACAGGCTGCTATGATAATGTGATACAGTACTTATTTGTCAACCAAAAATATAAAATATTGGAAAATTAAGTTTATAGTAATTACTTAAAATATTTTACATCAAAGTTTGGTCTGATTCACTTATTACAGTGTAATCTAGTAATTCACAGAAAGAAGGTCCTGGGTTCGATTTCGCTTCGAGGCCTTTCTGTGTGGGGTTTGCTCTCCCTGTGTCGGCGTAGGTTTCCTCCGGGTGCTACGGTTCTCCTTACCGCTAAAAACATGTACAATAGGTCTGACTGTAAACGTATGGTGTTATTCGGGGGCTTTGATGCGCCAGTGTGTTCGCCGTTTTGCTTCTGTCATCACCTCATGTGGAGAGAATGTCTGAACTCTAAGTGCTTTGGGTGGCCTGGGTCTGTGAAATGTGCTATATAAATAAAAAAACACTTTCTTACATACACCAGCAATTACAGCAGTAGTCATCTGGACATGGTTTTTCAAGAGTTCCGTGTCTCAGCCAAGAGTCATTCATAATTTGGTTGTGCTCGCAACTGCTCCCAAATTACATTTCCAAACCCTGTCCAGAGACTACTGTGGAGACCTCTTATCCAATCCAATCCAATCCAATCCATTTTATAAGACAAGCTTCCAAAGTGCTGCACAGAGATCTTATCGCATGGACTACCCCTGGAGGGATTGCATCATGCTTGGCTTTATCGTTTCCAGGTTTGATATGATTTCAGCCACTGTTCAGCGTTATGTAAGTATGTCATTTTATTTATATACCGCATTTGATAGGCCACGGTCACACGCAAACCTACGCAGACACAGGGAGAACGTGCAAACTCCACACAGAGAGGCTTTAAAGTCTATTCTCTGAGCCACATGAAGCCAGCGCAGAGACCTAAGAACTGGACTAATGTGATACAATAAATGTACGGAGCTTATGGAGCGTCTGATTGGGTCTGGATACACCTTTAATATGGAGATGTTTGGGTCATCACAAATTCTCTCTCTCTCTTTCCCCCTCTATCTCACTCTCTCCCTCCACCTATATCTCTCCGTCAACCTCTCTCCCTCTTTCTCTCTCTCTCTCTTTCTCTCTCCCTCTCTATCTCTCTCCCTCTTTCTCTCTCTCTCTCTCTGTCTTTCTCTTTCTCTCTCTCTCTCCGTCTTTCTCTCTCTCTCTTTCCCCCTCTATCTCACTCTCTCCCTCCACCTCTGTCTCTCCCTCAACCTCTCTCCCTCTTTCTCGCTCTCTCTCTTTCCCCCTCTATCTCACTCTCTCCCTCCACCTCTGTCTCTCCCTCAACCTCTCTCCCTCTTTCTCTCTCTCTCTCTTTCTCTCTCCCTCTCTCCCCCTCTATCTCTCTCCGTCTTTCTCTTTCTCTCTCTCTCTTTCTCTCTCTCCCTCTCTCTCTCCCTCTCTCTTTCTCTCTATCTATTTCTCTCTATCTCTTTCTCTCTCCCTCTCTCTCCCTATCTCTCTCTCCATCTATATCTCTCTCCCTCAACCTCTATCGCTCTCCCTCTTTCTCTCTTTTTCTCTCTCTCCCTCTCTCTCTCCCTCCCTATCTCTCTCTCCATCTCTCCCTCCCTCTCTCCCCCTCTCTCTCTCCCTCCCTCCCTATCGCTCTCTCTCTCCATCTATCTCTCTCTATATCTCCCTCCCTCTCTCTCTCCATCCATCTCTCTATATCTCTCTCTCTCTCTCGCTCCCTTTCTCAGACTGTAGAACGAGGACAAAGTTGTTTTTGAAAGCCCCAGTTAAAGCAGTGGGCGGTGTCTTGACTTCTTCTTCTTCCTCTTCTTCTTCTTCTTCTTCCTCACTCTTGGCCTGAGATCCCCGCTCACCTGGGAGTGGGACATCTGCTTTCTAAATCACTCCTGAATCTCTGAATGACTGCAGTTCTCATAAAGTCTACGAAGCGTTTCAGATCAGCTTGACCCACACTGACGCCGCCTCTGCTTCTTCTTCGTGTTATTAGTGATCCTACATCTTCTTCTTCGTGTTTTCAGTCACAGTCGCCCTGAGGCTTTCAAAGACCTCCGCCTCATTCTACGTCAGTGTGAAAGACTCGAGCAGCAAAGGTTTCAGACTTTCACACTTCACAGACTTCACATCCAGCTGTTGTTGGACATCAACCTCTTTCTCTCTCCTTCTCCACCTCTATCTCTCTCTCTCTCTACCTCTCACTCTACCTCTCTCTGTCTCTCTTCCCCTCTCTATCTCTCTCTCTGTCTCTCTCTATCTCTCTACCTCTCTATTTATCTCTCTATCTCTCCCCCTCTTCCTCTCTCTCTCTCGCTCTCTATCTCTCTCCCCCTCTCTCTCTCTCTCCCCCCCCCTCTCTCTCTCTATCTCTCTCCCCCCTCTACCTCTCTCTCTCTCTCTATCTCCCCATCGCTCTCTCTCTATTGCTCCCTCCCTATTGCTCCCTCCCTATCTCTCTCTCTCCATCTACCTATCTCTACCTCTCTCTCTCTCTCCCTCTCTCTCTCTCTAACTCTCTCTATCTCTCTCCCCCTCTCGATATCTCTCTATCTCTCTCCCTGTCTCTCTCTCTCCCTCTATATCCCCATCTCTCTCTCTCTCTTGCTCCCTCCCTATCTCTCTCTCCATCTACCTATCTCTTATCTCTCTCTCTCTCATGAGCAAAAACATTTGTGGTCCTAGTCCTCATTCTCTCTCTCTCCCTCTCCTTCTCTCTCTATCTCTCTCTTTCTCCCTCTATCTCTATTTATCTCTCCCTCTATCTTTCCATCTCTCTCTCTCTCTCTCTCCCACTTCATCTCTTCCACTCCCTCTATCTCTCTCCCTCTCTCTCTCTTGCTCGCCCTCTCCCTTTCTCTCTCTTTTCCTCTCTCCCTCTCCCTTTAGCGCTCTCCCTCTCTCGTTCTCTCTCTCCCCCAATCTTTCTCTCTCCCTTAATCTCTCTGCCTCTCTCCCCCCTCCCCCTCCCGCTCTCTCTCTCTCTCTCTCTCTCTCTCTCTCTCTCTCTCTCTCTCTCTCACTCACTTTTATCCTGCCCCAAGATTGTTAAAAGATCTGGTCTCTGGTCTTAGATCTCTCTGAAGGCTGACTGCAGTGATCCAGGCCTGGTCTCTGGTCTTAGGTCTCTCTAAAGGCTGACTGCAGTGATCCAGGCCTGGTCTCTGGTCTTAGGTCTCTCTAAAGGCTGACTGCAGTGATCCAGGCCTGGTCCCTGCCCTGGGGGTGTGTTGCTCATGGGCACAGGAGCAGCCCCAGACCAGGCCCAGAGTTCGGTTTCGTATTTCTGCCTTTACCAGACTCAGACGTCCACACAGACACTGGTTCGTGAAAATACAGGCCATTTCTTTTTAAGAAGAAGATTTGGAGATCCTTCATTTGTCCCACAGTGGGGAAATTCCAGTGTTGCATCGCCTGTCACAGAACAGTAGGAATGAGGAGCACACAGCACAAGATAAAGTGTATGATGAGTGTTTGTCTGATGAGTTGAATATTCACTAATAATTCATTTTTGTGTCGTTCTTTAATGACAACATTTCGAGGCAATTCAATTACTTACTTTATTTAATCAAGGATTTTATGTATTAATTTTTCATACATTAATTATTTTTATTCCTATGCATTTATTCCAAAAAGATTTAAACCTCTTTTATTTATTCTACATTTTGTTGTCTTTTTTTAGTGCATTCAAATTAATGCACTTGAAGAATGACGTGTTTCCAGCCTGCCCCAGTACACACTGCTCTTTACAGAAGTACTATTTATTTATTTGGCGTTTTACACAGAAAAAGAGTCACACAAAGCTCTTTACGATTCACTGACGCAAGGAAGTGACTCTGAGCAGTTACACAAAAGGGCATCAGGAATCGTTTCTCAGAACAGATTGAACTGGATTCACTTTAATGCGACTGTGCTTTACATTCAACGCACAGAGGAAGATACACCTGTGAAGCAAGGCAAGTTTATACGTATAGCACAGTGTTTGCACAACTCAAAGGGCTGAACAAAACAAGACACAATCACACGAGACGTAAAATCCTTCAGTTGTTGCAGATATTGTGGTTCTTTGCTGATGCAGGCTCTGAACACATCCATCTGACATCATGCATTGGGCGGCTCAGTGGTGCAGTGGTTAGCTCTTGTTCTCCTCGACAAAAAGGTCCTGGGTTCGATTCCACCCTGAGGCCTTTCTGTGTGGAGTTTGATTGTTCGAAGTCTTTGATTCTCTGATCTGAACTTTGTAAAGTCCTCCGAGACATCTTCTTTTGTGATTCAGGGCTTTACAAAAATAGATTGAATTGAATTGTTCTGTATTTCCTGCTCTCTGGCTTTAACGTTGTGTTTAGATTGGAATGGAGTGAACTCGCAACTTACACCAATTTATCATTTCATATCTTTGTTGTTGACGCAAAAAAAAGGTTGTATCAAAGTGTAACATTATTAGTCCGATCACATTAGTCCAGGTCCCAGGTCTCTGCTCATGTGGTTCAGAGAATAGACTTTAAAACTGCTCTGTTAAGTCTCTTCAGGGTCTCGAACCAAAGTACATCTGTGACATGTTAGGGACATATGAACCAACTCTGACTTTGAGAAGCACAGGGACTGGCCTCCTGCTGGGACTCTGAGGCACAGGGACTGGCCTCCTGCTGGGACTCTGAGGAGCACAGGGACTGGCCTCCTGCTGGGACTCTGAGGAGCACAGGGACTGGCCTCCTGCTGGGACTCGGAGGCGTCAGGACTTTTTTATTGCTTTTAGTTTCCCTTTTAATTTTAAATTGTATAATTGTTGTTTTTCATTGTTTTTTATTACATTTTAATTGTTTTTACTCCGCACATAATGTATTACTAATTCTATTTGTTTATTTATTTAATTTGTTTATTTTTACATTCAAATGTGTTACATTTATCTCCGTGCATGACTTTGGAAACTTTTTTTTTATAAAATGCACTTTTCGATACAAAATAAACTTGACTTGCCAAAAAATAACAAACTATCCAACTATGGCAAGACCCATTACTGATGCGTACATTCTGTAGTTTGGCTTCGGACGATAAGACAGACTTTAAAACCCTGAGATTGTTTGATTATTTTCTCTAGTGTGACATGGCCCCTCTGTATTTAATCTAGGACATTAGCGGCGCAGCCTTCTTTATCTGCAGTAGTTTGTCTTCTGTGAGCATTCTCCGTGTGCAGAGCCTCCGGAACAGTCGCAGCTGACGTGTTTTTATCTCAGCTCAAATGTCGGACACATGTTCCACGCTCCGCAGAACCACACGGCCGCACGACAACACAATTATAAGTGTGTTACTAACCAGCGGAACCACCGAGCTCATCTGGACACGACCGAGCCGCTGTCTTCATCTCTGTGTCGCACGGAGATTAGTATTTACTGTTTGATTTATTTTAAAGCTGCAGAACACATTTTCACAGATCTTTACGCGGATATTTGAAAGGGGTTGAATGGAGCAATACATCGAATAGACAGATAATCAATAGTTGTTATAGTCTGTCGTTAGCATTTAGCCTAGCTTTAGCCATCTCCTTTGCCGCTAACGGAGCCCGTGGGGAGTAGCGCCACAATTTTTTCCAGCGATTACATTTGCTAAACATTCCTCTTGTTCTGGCTTCAATTTCTTGATATAACCAGACCGTAATACTTTGCATTTTTTGCCAAACTACAACCTTCCCGTTCAACGCAAACTCTTGACGTCGCCCACAACTAACTACAACACCCGCCTCCCGCGCTCTCTGATTGGTCGGATGGAATTCAACCGATTGTAATCGCTCACACAGGGACCAGACCCAGACGTTACATGCAGTGAAATGATGATTGGACGAAGTGTACGGCGGGATAAGGCCAGGCTAGGAGAAATCTTGTCTTTTGTATTTGTTTTTATAGTGTTTTATTTTTATGGGTTTTAAACATGGCCGATGTGAAGCACTGGCATTCCGTATGAACTATATCAATAAAAGTTGATTGATCTGATTTACCATTGACACTTTAACACTTTGTACTTATTACCATTGTTAGTATTATATCTATTCCCATTGTTGGTATTAATTGTTGTTATAATGTAAATGTCCTTGTTGCCCGTGGTAACGCCATCATGAGATTACACTGTAAAATAATGGTTGAACAAAGTAACGGTGAAGTTGATAGTTTAATCACTGAATGGGGATAAAGGGGTGGGATTAAATAAGTTTGTCTTCTTCCCGCTCCTTTTCAGGCAGAATAAAACGGCCATGTTTTTATACCGTACATTTATTATTTATATATATTTTTTGTTTATTGTGTGACTTGTCTGTCTGTTTTTTGCATTATATGATTTATATTTAACTGCATTTAATGACCTTGTTTACTCACCTCTGCCATTGCCTGAAATAAATGAATACTTAAAAAAATTAATGAATAAATTAAAAAAAAGAATGAATAAATGAACGGTCACTCCTTCATTTTCTTTTTTTGATTTTCTAAGATGTAGAATTACTAATTACACAAACAATTCTTATTCTTTTTTTGCTTTTTTGAACCCCCAGTTTTTCATTCTTGGCCTTTACCAAATGGTTCAGATACAATTCGATGGTAAAAGGGCCTACAACCCAGAGATAGAGATGAAAATGAGGTAGATTTCAGTTCCAAGCTTCTACTAGACTTAGTGACTCTGAAAGCATCCACCAACCATCAGCAAGGAACATGTATTTATCAAGCACGGGTCATACAGAAGCAACCCTTAAAGAAACTGGGAAACGATAAAACATTGTAGGAATAAAAACATTAAAGGGTTGAATCTTAAAATAGAAACTAATCCTCAACTCTGGATTCAAACACAGAACATATTCTGTGTTGTTTTTCCTGTGTCTGGGCCAAAGTACTCCATGTTCCAGGTTGTTACTGAGTGTTGTGTATCAGGACAAGAAGCAGACGTGAGCGACTTGAGCGAAAGGATACAGTTTTACCGGGTGTTCCCAGAGGTCTCCCATCACAGTACTAACCAGGCCCTGCCCTGCTTGGCTTCAGAGGTCTGACAGGATCTGGCTTTCACCTGCAGGTATGGTTGAAACTCATAATCAGAGCTAAAATATTTAAAGATGTTTAGAATCTCAGCAATGTACTTTTTAATGACAGCAGCAGCAAGAGCACGATCATTAACAAAAAAATCAACCGTGAAATAAAAAACAGTTAAATCTTGACGATCGTCCGGAGCCAGAGTTCATTTACTGCTGCTGTGGTTTGGACTCTGCTTCCAGATGGTTCTTTTCTGTTTGCTACTTTTCTAATGTGATTTATCTGGTGTCGCGTTTCTCATTAGCTGTGGTGCAGAGGGACCGAGCATCAGTCTGAACATAGAGAAATTCAAGCTGAAACTTTTAGGGGGGAAAAGGCAGAACTTTGTCACAGATTTTGTCCCGATGACGTTGACAAAAAACGAGGAACAAAACTGAGCTGAAAAATAGTTTTATGTTTTTGCAATTTCACAAAACTCTGCTGTGAGTCAGAAATGTGCACTTATTGTGGAAAAGTGAAGCTATAATGGTACATGTCAGTTTTAATAGATAGATAGATACTTTATTGGTCCCTGTAGGAGGAATGCAGGTGTCCAGGAGAATAAACTCTGCTCTGGTTCAGAGTGAAATTCTGTTGAGACTCATGTTGAGACCATAGACAGTAAATATTAACGGACGTAGTCACGCCTATCTCTGCCGTTCAAACAAATGGGCCAACAATTGTGCTCTACTGGAGCTATCCAAAATGGCCGCTTCACCATTAGTGAAGCATTAGTTCTGGATTGTGAAAAAACGCATCTGTGCATGCGTCAGCCGGCGCAAGCTCCGTTCATTTGAACAAATTACTTCAAAAATTGACATTAAGTAAACTAGAGTGGTCCAAAATTCACTGGAACGGAGCTTTGTAAGTAAGTAAGTAAGCTTTATTTATATATAGCATGTCAGCGCACATCATTTTGGCCACTTTTGAGCTGGGACCCTCCCCCACTGGTTGAGACCTATGAACACAACCCATTGATTTAAATGGGCAAACATCTTGCATCACCGAGGCTTGGGAGATTGGGATTTGTCACAGGAAGTTTCTGGAAATAAGTGCTGGATTGTAATTGTATTGACTTTAATAGACCACTAGGATGGCGTATTACAGGATTCAGGCTGTAGAATGAGGACGGAAGCTGTAAATCCAGGACTCAAGCTGTAGACCCAGGACTGAGTCTGTAGATCCAGGACTGAGGCTGTAGACCCAGGACTGAGGCTGTAGATCCAGGACTCAAGCTGTAGACCCAGGACTGAGGCAGTAGACCCAGGACTGAGGCTGTAAATCCAGGACTGAGGCTGTAAATCCAGGACTGAGGCTGTAGACCCAGGACTGAGGCTGTAGACCCAGGACTGAGGCTGTAAATCCAGGACTGAGGCTGTAGACCCAGGACTGAGGCTGTAGATCCAGGACTCAAGCTGTAGACCCAGGACTGAGGCTGTAGACCCAGGACTGAGGCTGTAGATCCAGGACTCAAGCTGCAGACCCAGGACTGAGGCTGTAAATCCAGGACTCAAGCTGTAGACCCAGGACTGAGGCTGTAGATCCAGGACTCAAGCTGTAGACCCAGGACTGAGGCTGTAGATCCAGGACTGAGGCTGTAGACCCAGGACTGAGTCTGTAGATCCAGGACTGAGGCTGTAGATCCAGGACTGAGGCTGTAGACCCAGGACTGAGGCTGTAGATCCAGGACTGAGGCTGTAGACCCAGGACTGAGGCTGTAGATCCAGGACTGAGGCTGTAGACCCAGGACTGAGGCTGTAAATCCAGGACTGAGGCTGTAGATCCAGGACTGAGGCAGTAGATCCAGGACTGAGGCTGTAGATCCAGGACTGAGGCAGTAGATCCAGGACTGAGGCTGTAGACCCAGGACTGAGGCTGTAGATCCAGGACTGAGGCTGTAGACCCAGGACTGAGGCTGTAAATCCAGGACTGAGGCTGTAGATCCAGGACTCAAGCTGTAGACCCAGGACTGAGGCTGTAGACCCAGGACTGAGGCTGTAAATCCAGGACTGAGGCTGTAGACCCAGGACTGAGGCTGTAGATCCAGAACTCAAGCTGTAGACCCAGGACTGAGGCTGTAGATCCAGGACTGAGGCTGTAGATCCAGGACTGAGGCTGTAGATCCAGGACTGAGGCTGTAGACCCAGGACTGAGTCTGTAGATCCAGGACTGAGGCTGTAGATCCAGGACTGAGGCTGTAGACCCAGGACTGAGGCTGTAGATCCAGGACTGAGGCTGTAGACCCAGGACTGAGGCTGTAGATCCAGGACTGAGGCTGTAGACCCAGGACTGAGGCTGTAAATCCAGGACTGAGGCTGTAGATCCAGGACTGAGGCAGTAGATCCAGGACTGAGGCTGTAGATCCAGGACTGAGGCAGTAGATCCAGGACTGAGGCTGTAGACCCAGGACTGAGGCTGTAGATCCAGGACTGAGGCTGTAGACCCAGGACTGAGGCTGTAGAGCCAGGACTGAGGCTGTAGATCCAGGACTGAGGCTGTAGATCCAGGACTGAGGCTGTAGATCCAGGACTGAGGCTGTAGACCCAGGACTGAGGCTGTAGACCCAGGACTGAGGCTGTAGATCCAGGACTGAGGCTGTAGATCCAGGACTGAGGCTGTAGATCCAGGACTGAGGCTGTAGACCCAGGACTGAGGCTGTAGATCCAGGACTGAGACTGTAGATCCAGGACTGAGGCTGTAGACCCAGGACTGAGGCTGTAGACCCAGGACTGAGGCTGTAGATCCAGGACTGAGGCTGTAGATCCAGGACTGAGGCTGTAGATCCAGGACTGAGGCTATAGATCCAGGACTCAAGCTGTAAATCTTAAGCAGGGTCCAAGGACAGTGAATTTTTACATATCTGGACCGTGCTCACTATGGACCAGTGACTCCTGTATGTTTGGCTGTACTGCGTTTCCTGATTCTCTGATCTGTTGTTGAGGAATTGACATATTTGTAAAGCCCTCCGAGACCACTGCTCTTGTGATTTAGGGTTATACAAAAATAAGTAAAAATAGATTCATTTACAACATTTATTAGACAATTATTTTATGAGAATGTGAACCAAGCCAGTCCACGTAATACAGTACAATCATGAAAAAATAACAAGATACTTGATTTATTTTTTGTACCGACACACGGCCGACAGACCTCCAGAGGCCAAACATTCCTGAGCTTGAAACCTCCACAAACAAAAACTTCTGCTTCTTCTGTTTCTAATGAATAAACAGGTCACATGGTCTCAGGGGACCAATCACAGGCGAGATTTGTGTTCAAGCCACTGCCACGAGGAAATGTCCACGATGTAACGACTTTCACAGATGGAGGCAGTATTTCTAAAGCGCCGTCAAGGAAAAAACTGATATGGTCCTGATTAAGGAGTTCTTTAAATTGTTGTTTGGATACTTTTTTTTTCTTCAGACTGACATAATTGTAAATCTACCACTTAAAACGTCTACATTTTAAACACATATTCAGTCATTTAAAGGGGTAGTATGTAATGTGCACTCTGATTGGTCAATTACAATTCACCTTATGCTGCCGATATCTTCAGGAGGTGATGCAATCCACCTGCTGGGGTTTGGCTGGAAACAGTAGGAACTCTGTTATGTGTTATGTATCTCCTTCTTTTAAACTAAAGTGTGGAGCTATTTTTTGTATGAACATTTTTTATTTAGATTCTTACCTGATTGATCTAATATTGTCTTTTATTTTTACACTTGACACTTGGTTTGTACACAAGTGTGCTTCATAGTCCAGCAAGTACCATCAAGCACCATGATATTATGGTCCCAGCTGGATTTTTCTGACAGATGCAGCTTTGAGTTTTGTCAACAACAAATCTATAACCAACACCTTTTTTGACAAAGATAGAAATCCTGGTTTTATTTCTTGTTTTGTCGTTAATGATTTGAGAGTCACAATGAGATCTTTTTTAGTTCTGCGCCACATGGTACTTTACCAGAGAGATTGGCTCCACGCACAGTAGGAAAAAGGAGGCCACAGCACAAGAGAATACAGCTCTATACTCTGTACTAAACTTTCTGGTAACACTGAATAAAACATCTAGCATTAGCATAAAACAGTGCTGTGGAAATTCTGCAGTGACTAAGAGCAAAAATAATGTAAACAACCAAGAGCTGTAAAACAATCAAAGTGTGAGTTTATTCATTCGTAAATACCGATACCGAGACCGATACCACCGCGCAGCCGTCTGAAACCAACTGCCTCTAATGAGGAAATGACTGGACATGAAATAGACCAGAGTAAACAAAGACATATCTACTCTAGATATTACATAAATGAAGTCAGCATTGATATGTGTCGCTCTTCTCTTTGTGCTTTCGTACGCTGTTATAACTCTGATATATGTAACAATCTGCTTCTGACCTGAACATATTGCTCTATGACCCAGATGAGGTCAAAGACATGTTGCAGCACGTCTCCATCTATCACTGACCTGGATGACAACTGAATCCAGAGTTGACTATTAGTTAATAACTTACACTTTTAACTATTTGGTGTTAATTCAGATTACTTTACTAAAATGTTTGTATAACAATAGGTAGATAGATAGATAGATAGATAGATACTTTATTGATCCCCTTCGGAAGAATTCAGGCGTCCAGTAGCAGCAAAAATAAAAAATAAAATAGATTATTCTAAAAAAGCAGTAGTAGTGCTGATTATTACATTAGTAATAATTACATTAGTACATTAGTAATTATTACATTAGTAATAATCAGCACAACCCTTCAGGGCACAGAGGTGAAGCAGCCTCTGGGTAGAGCAGGACGGGTCACAGCATTTTAAGCAATTAGCATATTAAGGGAGCAAGGGAAGTAGAAAATCTCAGACGTTAGCATGATAAAGAAGTATTAAAATGATTAGACTGCAAAAAGGAGTAGCTCTCTGCCTCTTCTGTTGTGTAAAAGTAGCTCTCTCTCTCTCTCTGATTGATAAACGTTGGAGACCTCAGACCGTGATCTAGAGCCTGGGAGGTTGTATAAAAGCATCCACACGATCGGCCCAAACGCAGTGTGATAAAAGTGTTTTTGTGAATGGCTCGTGGTCGGCCGTGAGCCTCAGTGTGGTCCTCGGCTGCGACACCAAACACACACAGATCAAAGCTGCGCTGTGTTGATGTGGCCTGAACGCTCCCCACAATCTGACTCTGAACTAAAATTAAACTCTGACATCCGTCCACATGTGTCTCCTCGTGTGCGACATCGCTCCAGTCCAACGCAACAAAACTATGAGAAAACTAAAGAAAGAAGCAGCGCCGTGTTCTGTAAATGTGGAACCATCATCGAAACTTCTCGTCAGTCTTGTTTTATAGGTATCTTATAAAAGTATGTTTTGCTTTTCTATTTATTTGGTTTAGAATTGTTTTGTAAATCACATTAGCATTTTTCTTTTCGCTAAAAGAAAGTATTTGTTATTAAACTTTTATACAGCCACTTTGACAGTGAGAAAACAACAGTGAAAGGTATTTATTTTGTACATGAACGACTTTATTGTGTATTTACATTGTTTTAACAGTATTATGTTGTGTACAGCTGAGACGTGCACACATTCCTTTAAAGTCACGATAAAGACCTCCGTCATGACAGGCGGCCACGAGGTATCGCTAGTTTTAAGTTTTATTTTTGGAACGTAGATGAGAAGTTGTGTTTTAATTGCATGTTTTATTTTGTCCTGTAGTTTTCACAGCGTTAAAGGACATTTATGACATTTGTAAGGTCAATAACTGATCCCGTGCTCGAGGAACCGTGGGCGGCGTTTTCACTGAGGAGCTATTATGTCCTTTTTATTTTGTACATAATCATATCCTGCACAGACTTTATTTTAAACCTTTAAAGTGTATAGAAACCATGTCTTTGAAAAGTTGCCTTGTTCCTTTTTTAATATCCAAACTTCAGGACAAGGTTGGTCTTGGATTTAAGAGCCAATGTCCTTATAGCACAGGATGGTTTTGATCCATCGACCTCTGGTTTATGGGCCCAGCAATTCAGAGTGGAAGACCTGAGAACCCAGCTCTGAGCGCTTCAAACAGGAGCGCTCAGTTCTCCTGCTGTTGCCCACAGCAACAGCATTCTGTCAGTCACACTCAGCTGCAGCGCCTCACACAAATCGTCACCTGCAGCATCAGGCACTGCCCACATCAGCTTCATATTGTGCAGAAGCTCCATCCAAGCAGCAGCTTCATTCATGCCGCAACCCTCCTCCTCCCCATCTCCGCCTTGTTCTAGGCCAGCTCCTTCATCCTTCTGTTCAGCACAATAAATGTAATCTTAAAAATATTGTCTTTAGTGTCATGTGTAATTCATGCAGTGTCAGATTACCTGCCAACCAACATACAGTTCCAATACCATGTTTTGCCTGTTCGAGTCTCCCCAAATTGAATTTAGGTTTCTGTATAAAAGGGCACTTGTCTTTCAACCCACAATACCTGCCTTAAAGTCTATCGTATCTTATCTTACACTTCTGAACGACTTTAGTGTTAAACTACTTTTGTTTATCTAATAGGAAGTGACTTTATATGAACCCCTCAGAGTCCACTGCGTCACATACAACTGAACTCATACATTTCTCACAAACAGTGACTGTGCATCACTAGATGACTCTTTTATGACCAATAATACTACAACAATTCCAGGTGAGGCAAATGCTACAAAATGCCCCCAACTCTGAGGGGCTACCACATACAGTAACATATATCGTAACTTACATAGTAACAATATAGTAACATTTACAATACAATAGCCCTCAATCAAAAAGTTCAAACACAAACAATATAGAACACACACGTTTTGGTCCATAGAGAGACCAATGTCCATGAATGTTGATGGTCCACACATGTTGTAGAATGTTAAAATGTCCTGGATCATCACAGTCCTTCTTGTTGGACACTAACTGTCCAACAGACTCCTGCATCAGAGGAAAAACTCTAAAACCCAGTGGGAAAAAGTGGGAAACCTCGAGGAGATCCACATTGAGAGATTGATCCGCTCCACACGGACAGACGGGCTGTAGATCCAGGACTCAGACTGTAGAACGAGGACTGAGGCTGCAGATCCAGGACTCAGACTGTAGAACGAGGACTGAGGCTGCAGATCCAGGACTCAGACTGTAGAACGAGGACTGAGGCTGTAGATCCAGGAATCAGACTGTAGAACGAGGACTGAGGCTGCAGATCCAGGACTCAGACTGTAGAACGAGGACTGAGGCTGCAGATCCAGGACTCAGACTGTAGAACGAGGACTGAGGCTGCAGATCCAGGACTCAGACTGTAGAACGAGGACTGAGGCTGCAGATCCAGGACTCAAACTGTAGAACGAGGACTGAGGCTGTAGATCCAGGACTCAGACTGTAGAACGAGGACTGAGGCTGCAGATCCAGGACTCAGACTGTAGAACGAGGACTGAGGCTGCAGATCCAGGACTCAGACTGTAGAACGAGGACTGAGGCTGTAGATCCAGGACTCAGACTGTAGAACGAGGACTGAGGCTGCAGATCCAGGACTCAGACTGTAGAACGAGGACTGAGGCTGCAGATCCAGGACTCAGACTGTAGAACGAGGACTGAGGCTGCAGATCCAGGACTCAGACTGTAGAACGAGGACTGAGGCTGTAGATCCAGGACTCAGACTGTAGAACGAGGACTGAGGCTGCAGATCCAGGACTCAGACTGTAGAACGAGGACTGAGGCTGCAGATCCAGGACTCAGACTGTAGAACGAGGACTGAGGCTGCAGATCCAGGACTCAAACTGTAGAACGAGGACTGAGGCTGCAGATCCAGGACTCAGACTGTAGAACGAGGACTGAGGCTGTAGATCCAGGACTCAGACTGTAGAACGAGGACTGAGGCTGCAGATCCAGGACTCAGACTGTAGAACGAGGACTGAGGCTGCAGATCCAGGACTCAGACTGTAGAACGAGGACTGAGGCTGTAGATCCAGGACTCAGACTGTAGAACGAGGACTGAGGCTGCAGATCCAGGACTCAGACTGTAGAACGAGGACTGAGGCTGCAGATCCAGGACTCAGACTGTAGAACGAGGACTGAGGCTGCAGATCCAGGACTCAGACTGTAGAACGAGGACTGAGGCTGTAGATCCAGGACTCAGACTGTAGAACGAGGACTGAGGCTGCAGATCCAGGACTCAGACTGTAGAACGAGGACTGAGGCTGCAGATCCAGGACTCAGACTGTAGAACGAGGACTGAGGCTGCAGATCCAGGACTCAAACTGTAGAACGAGGACTGAGGCTGTAGATCCAGGACTCAGACTGTAGAACGAGGACTGAGGCTGCAGATCCAGGACTCAGACTGTAGAACGAGGACTGAGGCTGCAGATCCAGGACTCAGACTGTAGAACGAGGACTGAGGCTGCAGATCCAGGACTCAGACTGTAGAACGAGGACTGAGGCTGCAGATCCAGGACTCAGACTGTAGAACGAGGACTGAGGCTGCAGATCCAGGACCTAAGCTACAGGACGTGGACAGGTCCAGTGCACTCCCAGGAGGGTCGGGCAGGGTAATAATATAGAAATATATATATTGAGCTTGGATTCCATGAGCTTTAAACTTCCTCCTCCCTCTTTTGTGTGTACTCCTTGTCAATATTTGTTATTTATTTACTTCTTTTTTTGCACTTGACCGACTGTGAGTTCAATACCTTGCATTTGTGTTTTAACAGATGCTCAAGCACATGAATGAATATAATAATATATAATGTAATTACTGTATATAAGGAGGGGACTGACCGAGAGCTGACATAGTGTAAAAAAAAAATAACAGTAAAACAGGCAAACAGAAAGGAGATCCACGTCATAGTGAACACATTACTAATTAGATCATTACACATAGTTGCAGCTTCACTCACACTGATACTGAGAAGTTCCATCACAATGAAAGCATGAGATGGAACTTCCCAGACCCTCGAGCTGCTGCAGATGTTTTCACATACACAGACCTAAAGTATATATTATTACTATTGTTAGCTACTTTTAGAATTATGTATTTTTTTCTTTGGTTTGGATGAATCGATATGTTTCTGCTTCTACTGGACACCTACATTTCTCCAATGGGGATCAATAAAGAATCTATCTATATACTACACTATACATACACAATTATATATTTTTGCACTAGAATATACGGTATTGTTCACCAGATTTATACATTTGATTTGTTCTCACACTAGACATTATACTTAATTATTGCTTAATGCGAGGGTTAGGTACATTTGTACTAGCTTCTATGTTATTCAAGAATGAGAGATTTTTTCTTATTTTAGTTTAGAGTTGATGTTCATATATCTTGTGCTGTGTGCTCCTCATTCCTAGTGTTCTGCAACTTGTGAAGCAACAGTGACATTTCCCCCGCTGTGGAAATGATAAAAGATCACTTAAACTTTAAAGTGGAGGTATTTACATGGGCCAAAAAGCTATCAATAAATTCAAAGATTGCTCTGTTGCCGTAAACACAAGACTTGTTTTGTATTTTCAGCCTGAATCCAAAGTCTTTCTTCAAACTGTACATAACTGAAAGCATTTCTCAGCTTCATCTGTGAACGATTAACATAAACCACAGCGAGACAGAAGCAGGAAAACTCCACTTAATGTAATGTAACAGTGACTACACCATCATTAACAAAATGACTACAGACCATGAAGGTCTCAGCAGCTGTTTGGTGAAGTCACTCAGGTCTGAAGTGAAAGAAACGACCAAACATTACACAAGTATAACAGTTTTGCTCTCAAAAAATGACGTCATTGTTTCTATACGAGTGTAAACTGGTGACGAAATGGAATGTGTGGCTGGAGTCAGAACATTTGGAGGAGCTCTGGATACAGTCGCTCCTCCCTTCTCTGTTCATGGGAGCGGTCATTGTTGGCACTTTGGAAAAGGAAAGGTCATGTGTGAGATTTGTACAAGTCCCAAGTCTCTTCAAGATGTCTACCTCATGTCTCTCCATGATGTCTGCTCCTGGTCTCTCCAAGATGTCTGCTCCTGGTCTCTCAAAGATGTCTGCTCCAGGTCTCTCCAAGATGTCTGCTCCAGGTCTTTCCAAGATGTCTGCTCCTGGTCTCTCCAAGATGTCTGCCCTGGTCTCTCCAAGATGTCTGCTCCAGGTCTCTCCAAGATGTCTGCTCCAGGTCTTTCCAAGATGTCTGCTCCTGGTCTCTCCAAGATGTCTGCCCTGGTCTCTCCAAGATGTCTGCTCCAGGTCTTTCCAAGATGTCTGTGTCACTCCCGTATTCGTCCCGGAAACCGGATTCGTCCGGAAGTTCAGTTTGCGCATGTCAAAAAGTTTAATATGTCCTTAAGTTGTGACTGGTGTACTTAACCAGACGCCTGGTTAAGTTTAGGCGTCTGATTAAGATGGTTGAGTTTAGGGTTAAGGCTGGGTTGGGGTTATTTTATGGGAATGGCTGGTTAAGTTTAGGCATGAATATGTAGTTTTTTATATTTACTTCCGCTTCCGTCCAGATTCCGTGACGTAATCTACTGCTGCGTCTGCTCATTGGATCAAACTGAACTTCCGGACGAATCCGGTTTCCGGGACGAATACGGGAGTGACAGTCTGCTCCTGGTCTCTCCAAGATGTCTGCCCTGGTCTCTCCAAGATGTCTGACCCTGGTCTCTCCAAGATGTCTGCTCCTGATCTCTCCAAGATGTCTGCTCCAGGTCTCTCCAAGATGTCTGTTCCTCGTCTCTACAAGATGTCTGCCCTGGTCCCTCCAAGATGTCTGCCCTGGTCTCTCCAAGATGTCTGCTCCAGGTCTCTCCAAGATGTCTGCTCCTGGTCTCTCCAAGATGTCTGCTCCTGGTCTAGATGTCTGACCCTGGTCTCTCCAAGATGTCTGACCCTGGTCTCTCCAAGATGTCTGAC
>OZ035828.1:5075612-5263112 GCA_964034765.1 Knipowitschia caucasica
CTGTTTTATTGTTTAATTGATTTTATGTGATTTTATGGTATAGCACTTTGGTTGCCTTGAGCGTTGTAAAGGGCGCTATAATCAATAAAATAGATTGATTGCAGGACCTATGGCTTATTATGATGCAGGATTAGATCAAACAGGGACCTCAAAGCACTACTGCACTTTTCTGTGTCTGTCATGGTCTTTTTAATTTGTATTCATGGATGCAGATATGTGTAGAATTTTTACCTTGGGACAACAAAGTTTATCTTATGAGGGTCTATTCAGGACATTTAAAGAAGCAGTATGTAAAAATGTGGCCAAAGGTGGTACTGCAGCCTCTCCCACTCTCCCTGACTCAGGTTGCCAGATATGCAGACGAATCCAGCTGGGACCATAACAGCTGAATAGACAAGAGTTTTGTCAACAAATCTATAACCAACACCTTTTTCACAAAGATAGAAATCCTCGTTGTATTCTTTGTTTTGTTTTCTGTGGCCACATGGTACTTTACCAGTGAGATTAGCTCGACGTGGTGAGTTCTGGCGCCCGGATCACAGACTTTCTGATTGGTGAAACGGTGGAGGGCGGGACATCCAAATGAAAACAATAACAAGATTTAGGGGCTGGAAATCCACATATCTCTGAACTACTGTTATCAGTAAAATTATTTGAAAAGAGCATGTTTTATTAATGCCTTTTGACAGATTAGGGCCCTTTAATGATGACTTGACATGAAAATCTTACATATTGCTACTTTAAGGACATTTATGGACATTGGTCATTATTATTATCATTGCATTTTCATATGGTTTGATTTTCTGATCTGTTGTTGGCAAATCAACAACTTTGTACAGCCCTCCGAGGCGACTGCTGTTGTGAATTAGAGCTACATGGTCTCTGAGCTTTAGTGAGAGTGTGAGACCCTCAGAGGTTTCTAACTGTTTTCCCCCTGGGTCTTCACAGTGGCTCCTCTCTGATGCAGGAGAGTCCAAGGACAGTGAGGATCGGGACATTTATTTATATAACATTATTGACAACTTTGCAAAGCCACATTCCTGCTTCAGTGTGTTTATGTGAACAGCAGAAAGAGACACAAGGCAAACACACAGGGCTAGTTTTTATGTGATTAGGGCTGTTGTCAGAGTGGAGTTTAAAGGAATAGTTCACCGTTTTTACATACTGACATATGTTCTTACCTTACCTTAGACTAGTTAATACGTACCTGTCTGGTCTTAGTCCGTGCGCTCTGTCATGCAAACGGAGCAACAACGGGAGCACAAACGCAGCCTCCTCTGTATACTGTATAGTACCCAAAAGGTAGCGCCCGCTAGAAGCTACCAAACTCTTCCAAGTGTTCCCTATTAAATGTATATAGTTACGTGACGTGTTACACTGCAAAGTATAGTAACACAGAAATGTAACTGTCGATTTTCTCAGCGGATAAAACTGGTACTATATTGTGAGGCGTAGTAATCTGAGGAGCGCTAGGTCCGCGCACTAACTTCTCTCCGTACTACAAGTCACGCTGCTTCTATTGACGGAAGTGAGCGGGAAAGAAGTCTCCGGAGAGAAGTTAGTGCGCGGACGTAGCGCTCCTCAGATTACTACGCCTCACAATATAGTACCCGTTTTATCCGCTGAGAAAATCGACAGAAGAGTTTGGTAGCTTCTAGCGGGAGCTACCTTTTGGGTACTATACAGTATACAGAGGAGGCTGCGTTTGTGCTCCCGTTTTTGCTCCGTTTGCATGACAGAGCGCACGGACTAAGACCAGACAGGTACGTATTAACTAGTCTAAGGTAAGGTAAGAACATATGTCAGTATGTAAAAACGGTGAACTATTCCTTTAAGGACTATTGTAAATATTGCATTCATCAAATGGAGTCAACAGTGCGTTAAAACACCTCATCATTAAATCAGGTCCAGTTTAACCCTCAAGGCGCCGCGATACTGTTTAAAACGACCGATTATGTCAAGAACGGTGCCAAAGTTCATTCAAACTCCCTGCCACAAAATGATTTACTCTCTTTTACTATTTCCATGACCCTTGAGTGTGGTACAATGTAAGTTCTGTTTGTGTGTCCATGTCTTAGTGATCTGTGTCAGTAAAATATATACTGTAAATTTTGTGAACATCCACGATTACCACCGCCGTATGAAGTCATAATATGCAAATTAGATGGGTACATTTCATTCCTACATAAACTTTGGGCCATCCTAATAATATCTCTAATTTACATAAAGCCTCTATCTCTTCTCACTTTTAAGGTATTAAGAATATAGATGTCAAATTGTAGCCTCTGAGTAAAAACTGCGGCTTATATTCCAGTGTGGCCTGTGTGTGGACAAAAAAGACAAAGGTGCAGGTTTTAGTCCTCTCAGTACTGTATATGTTGAGCAAATGTCTTCCTTTTGCACTTTTAACTAAATAATATCCTGTCGCTCAAGATCTGAAGATAAAAGACAGTTTGCATCTCGAGGATCAAACAATACTTTTTTTTCTTCCAATTTCTTGTGATGGTTGTCATTGGTTTTATGTAACTGCTTTTCCTCTGGAGATTTTGGTGGTGACGCCCAGAGCCTGGCAGAGGTCCCAGTCCAGTGTTCTGAGTCGGGGCAGTGACATCACAGGGGGCCCCAGTCTGAGTCAGATCCTCTTTAGCGAAGACCAAGTCCACGTTTCCTTTGATGTGTGGCCAGGACTTCTTTGTTTAGATTTTGGTCATTTCAAAGAGACTTTGCTGGTTAGATAAAGGTATAAAAGAAAAGACAAATCCTTGTTCAGGTCGGAGGTATTTGGTTATAGAAACAAATCCTAACACTACGACTCCCAGAAACATGGAACTACCAGAACTCTCAGAGCCATCATTTTGACTGCTCTCATTCAAACTAATAAAATCCTCAAAAAATCCCGTTAAAATGTGTTTGTTTTTCACTGGATTTTGTTAAAAGTAAGTAAATGCTAAAAACCAGTGAGTATATCTTGAAATCTAGTTTGTTAAAAGGCTAATGCTAAAGACGAAATGCTAGCAGCAGACCGCAAACAGGGTGTTGCTATGGTAACCAGCACTGGCTCTTCTCTTGTGGAAAACCAGTCCAAAACCAGTCCAAAACCCAGTCCAAGTCTGGATATCTTTACTCTTTTCAATGTACTGTGGGAATGTTTCTATTTTGTTTTGCTAAGCATTTGCCAGAGATAAAAAATACTCATATAAAAAAAATAAAAACATAAAATTTCATACAAACAATGAGATAGAAATAAACCAATTTATAGAAACATAAAAAATCACAAAGTTATGAAGACCACACGCAGAGTAAGTGCAACCAAATGCCGTCAAATTGACTGCTCTGGGAGTTCCAGTGTTAAAACCATAGACTGTTAAAACCTTCCTTTTGTCGACCGCTGCATGTGTGTGACAGATCCATGAATAATTACTGCTTTATTAACGTCAGACCTGATTGATTTGCAGCCTTTGTGCCCAGTGCCATCGTTTCTTTTCGCAGCTTCACAGACACATTTTTGGACTGACACAAGATCCTGATTCCTGCCAAAACTCTCTTTGTTTCTGGTTTTCTGTGACAACACCACAGTATACTCCAAGCTTCTTGCAGCTGTAGCGTGTATCATTTTGCTTCCCACCTCCAACACATCTGCAAACGTTGAATAAAATGCTGGCCCTGGACGATTTGTTTTCATTTGTGTAGTTCTGGAGGAACACGTTGGCCCCGAAACAAACAGAGCTGTTTAATTTCACCGGAGAAGAAGGGAGCAGGAAATGAGGAGGGAGAAAGCGGCTATTGTCCACACAGGCCCATAGGGGGCGCTGTGGAGAGGGCCAGGCCAAATTGGCAAAAAGAACTGAGGACTGATCAGCTTTTTCAGTTTTTTCCAAAGTCTAGACGTATCTATAAATCCAAATATGCACTAAATTAGGAATGAATGTAAAGTCCGTTATCTGTGGTATGAAGCGTTATCTGAAGTGTGTACTTAGTCGACTTAGATGTAGTAGTATATTTAATAAATGTTATGTAATTTATTTTTATTTTTGTATGCATGCCTTATTCCATTTGTACTTGTCTAACTTATTTGCCCCGAGAGCCAACGTAAATTTTTATGTTTGTGACTTCCTGTTACTCAATGGCAATATACTGTACATATTTCTGATTCTGATTGGTCAACAAACTGGTTACATTCACACTTAGCTAGCCTGGCCTTAGCCATCTGTAAACTCCGCAATTATCACTTCCCTGCATATATCGTCTGGGTCTAGTCCCAGGGTCTGCAGTTACATCGGTTGAATTCCATCCGACCAATCAGCGAGCGCGGGAGGCGGGTGTTGTAGGTAAATGCGTTTGCGCCGAATTGGCAGGTTGTAGTTTGGCAATGGCGGAGAATGCGATAGTAAAGTACAGTAATCTGTTCTGGTTCCCCCACGGGCTCTGCTAGTGGCGATTATGGCACATGACCCCGCATAAATGCTAAATGCTAGCAACTCAATCGGGCACATTACATACTCAGATCCAATCGTTTCAATCTGTAAAAGGAGTAAGCCCCTCCCACCTGTTAATGAAGAAAGTAATATCATTTTGTATGGAACTGAGAATCTTAATTTTTTTTTACAGTTGTTTCTATACACTTTAGATAAATGACACTTGTAAAAATGGTTCAGCTTCAGCCTGCACCTTTAGCGTCTTTCTGCTGTGAAGTTAGCGCTCAGGGTGAGTGTGGACAAGGTCAAGTGGACTCTGAACTGTTTCAAAATAAGTGGCAAATTAAGTGTTAAACTTCAGCCCAAACAGAACCCTTTTTTGTGTGAAAAGCCAGATCCCGTCAGACCTTTGAGGCTAAGCAGGGCAGGGCTTGGTTCGTACTGTGATGGGAGACCTCAGTGGGGCGGCCGTGGCTGTGACGTGCCAAACTAACGTCGCCCACATTAGAATGAGTCTGGTGTGTTTGTGAATGGTTGTCAGTCTACTCGCTTCTATCCCCACTGTGTATACTCCATCCCAGACTTTATGGCAGGTAAAGCATTGTGTGTCCAAAAATATATATATAAAAAAGTACAATATAAACCCTTTTGTCTATTTTGCTTTTCATTCTAAGTAGATTTTTTATTTGTATTTTTCTTGCAGTTGATGAATGGCCAAAGAAATAATTCACTTGTGGATTGGGGTACACTTGTTTGCTTGTTTCACATCTTCACACAAATGAGACATGTTTGCTCCAATTGAATCAGAAGTGGTACAGTTGGGACTAAGGACGCTTTCACACATGTTGGTCTGGTTCACTTAAACTGGACCAAAAATACTTAAATCACAAATATGTGACGATTTGTCCATTAAGTCAGCATACAGTAGATGTTATGAAACTGGTCCGTGAAGCTGAACCAGACTAGGTCCAGTTAAAGTGAACCAGACCAACAAGACCGTATGAAGGTGTTCTTTGAGCATATTTATAATACCAGCATATTCTTGATTCAAGCTACAAACCTCTGCGTTCCATCCAAGTTCAGTCAAAAATCATTTCTAGAGTTTACAAGTTCTACACGCCAATCCAAAACATACATGGGCGTCCTGAGGTCCTGAACATTTGGGAAAACTTCTGACACTCAATCAAGCAAAGAGATGTGAGGAGGAGAGAGGGGCATTTCCCGTTGGGTTTCCGCCATCTGTGGGAGAGACTGAAAGTTTATGAAGTGAAGAGACACACCCAAAACTCCACAAACCTAATGACAAAGGAGGTCTCTGGACACTGGAGGGATCGGCCAGTGCGGTGGGTCTACTGTAAAATGATGCTATTAAACGATTTTTGTTCCAATGTGATAAATGTTTATGATTCAGGGTTTGGGAACGAAGCAGGAGGGACCACGATGATCCGAGACGTTTAAGGACAGACTCTCACTCTGGACCAATGGCTTCTATGTGTTTGTTTTTATATTTCCTGTGTGCAAACTGTTTGATTCTCTGATCTGTTGTTGTTAAAAAACTTTGTAAAGTCCTCCGAGACGATTTAAGGCATTTAAAGCATTTTTTTTCGGAAAGTTTTAAATAATTCCCCTTTGTTTAGTCTTGTTTGGTGGATACAACATATTGGAATAAACGAAAAGAATGCACCATTTCTATCTATGTCTGAATATTGAATAACCTCTGAAGCTAAGCAAGGCAGTACCTGGTCAGAACTGTGATGGGCGACCTCTGGGACACCTCACATTATATTAGAATGATTCTGATGTTTGTGTGAATGGGTTTTTTGGTGTTGGGAGGAGCTGATAGTAAGGACTGGTTGCCTCGCTTCAGTCAGTGTGCCCCAAGGCAGCTGTGGCTACAGTAGTAGTTTATGACCAGTTTATGGAGTGAATGAATATTGACATGTGAAGCGTCTTTGTGTTTCCAAAAAATCCCTGTATTAAACCCATACATTATTATAAAAAAAATAAATAAATTCAACAGTAGTTTTCTTGGAGGACAAAACCGGCAAACATCAGATAATAAAACATTTCAAACCCAAGAAATGCTATAATAAAAAACACATAGAGCCATTGGTCCATAAGGGGCAGAGACCAATGATCATAAATATTGATAAAGTCCATAAATGTTGTTGAAAGTCAAGTGTCTTTTATTATTTCAATGTCCTCCTTTTTCCCTCCCGCAGGACGATGAAGGCGGGTGCAGGACTCCTCTCTGCAGTGGTGCTGTTCCTCCTGGTGGGGGCGGTGTTGAGTCAGAGAGCACCACGACCCAAGAAACCCACCAAGCGCCCGCCCACCTCCAGAAGACCCTCCACGCCGGGGCCCTTCCAGCCGGGGCCCTTCCAGCAGGAGCCCCGCGAGCCCACGGACCTGCCCCCGGTCATCATGGGCTCCTCCGACATGTTCGAGGAGTGTCCGCAGGTCTGCAAGTGCTCCAGGAGTTACCCCAATACCCTCTTCTGCGAGAACCACAACCTCCGGGCGGTCCCTGTGGTCCCGGGACGCACACGCTACCTGTATCTGCAGAACAACTACATCACCGAGCTCACGGCGGAGGCTTTCGTCAACGCCACCGAGGTTCGCTGGATCAACCTCGCCAACAACCGCATCCAGCGCATCGACAAGCAGGTGCCCACGATACACCAAGATTAAGATTAAGACTAAGATTAAGATTAAGATCAAGACTAAGATTAAGATTTAGAGATGCTTTATTTTTCCCACAATGTCTGCCTCCCCAAGTTTAGTTCTGACTCTGGGCCCCAGCAGGAGGCCAGTCCCTGTGCTCCTCAATAGTCCCAGCAGGAGGCCAGTCCCTGTGCTCTTCAGAGTCCCAGCAGGAGTCCAGTCCCTGTGCTCCTCCCAGTTGGTTCATAATGCACTAACATGTCACAGAAGGGCTTTGGTGTGATTCCATCTGAGCTTCTTTATTTCCAGTGAAGTGTGTGACCTGTAACTTGTACCTTTGCTCCCTGCAGGTGTTTGAGCGCCTGCCCTCGCTGCTGTACCTGTACGTCCAGAAGAACCAGCTGAAGGAGGTCCCAGCTGGTTTGCCCTCTGGTCTGGAGCAACTTAGACTCGACAAGAACCGCATCACCAGCATCCCCCCCGGAGCCTTCAGCAAGATGGGCAACCTCACCCTGCTAGACCTCTACCACAACCAGGTGAGAGAGAGAGACCAGAGAGACCAGAGAGAGACCAGAGAGAGAGAGACCAGAGAGAGAGAGAGACCAGAGAGAGAGAGAGACCAGAGAGAGAGAGACCTGAGAGAGAGACCAGAGAGAAAGAGACCAGAGAGAGAGAGAGACCAGAGAGAGAGAGACCAGAGAGAGAGAGAGAGACCAGAGAGAGAGAGACCTGAGAGAGAGACCAGAGAGAGAGAGAGACCAGAGAGAGAGAGACCTGAGAGAGAGACCAGAGAGAGAGACACCAGAGAGAGAGAGAGAGACCAGAGAGAGAGAGAGTGAGAGAGCGAGAGAGAGAGAGAGAGACCAAAGAGACCAGAGAGAGACCGGAGAGAGAGAGAGACCAGAGAGAGAGAGACCAGAGAGAGAGAGACCAGAGAGAAAGAGACCAGAGAGAGAGAGACCAGAGGCCAGAGAGAGAGAGAGAGAGGGAGAGACCAGAGAGACAGAGAGAGAGACCAGAGAGACAGAGAGAGAGATCAGAGAGACAGAGACCAGAGAAACAAGAAAGACAGAGAGAAAGAGAGAGAGGGAGACCAGAGAGACAGAGAAAGAGAGAGACAGAGAGAGAAAGAGAGAGGGACCAGAGAGACAGAGAAAGAGAGAGACAGAGAGAGAAAGAGAGGGGGAGAGAGACCAGAGAGACAGAGATAAAGAAAGAGACGAAGGTGAGATATAACGATACATAGAGAGAGATAGATAGAAAGAAAGAGAGGGAGGGAGAGAGAAGTAGAGAAAGAGAAAAAAGACAGATAGATAAAATGATGGAGAAAGAGAGCGATAGCTAGAGAAAGAAAGAGAGATTTAGAGAGATATTTTATTGATCCCAGCGCTTTCCAAAGTAAAGATCGCTTCTGCCAAAAGGATTCTCTTTAAAGATTATTTCTCTGTGAAGAACCTTCAGACAATATGAAGAAGCCGTTCTCTGTTTAGGAATTCCTCCAAATAACTTTCTTCATAACGAGGGGAGGCTCCAAGAACACGCTGTTATTCAGAGGCCGAGGTCAGACCGGTTTTGTTGATTTAAGAGTGACATCATATCTGAACGTACACAGTGATGGATTATTGTGTTTCTCTTCAGTTCAGGAGAATCGAGCGTAAACTGTGTCGTCGTTTGTGTCGTTTCAATGTATAAAAGAAAAATTGCAAATCCAGTCACAATGTGTTATGGCGTGCACTTGATCTGGACTAAGTTTGGATTTACACTTGAGGCCTGGGGTTGTGGTTTGAGACCAGTTTCGTCCGGGTCGGAGTCTGGAGTAAAGGCTTATTTTTCTGGTTGAATTTGGTGTGCGCATGTTAAAAGACATCAGGTTGCCAGATATGCGAGAGAGAGAGAGAGAGAGAGAGAGTACAGAGGGCAAGAGAGAGAGAGCACGGAGAGCACAGAGAGAGAGAGAGAGCGAGAGCAAAGAGAGAGAGAGAGCACAGAGAGAGAGAGCACAAAGAGAGAAAGAGAGAGAGAAAGAGCACAGAGAGAGAGAGAGAGAGCACAAAGAGAGAAAGAGAGAGAGCACAGAGAGCAAGAGAGAGAGAGAGCACAGAGAGCAAGAGAGAGAGAAAGACCAGAGAGAAAGAGAGAGACAGAGAGAGAGAGAGGGACAAATCCAGCTGGGACCATAACAGCTGAATAAGAGTTTTGTCCACAACAAATCTATAACCAACATAGTAATCGAGCGAAATCCTGGTTTTATTCTTTTTGTAGTTCTGTGCCACATGGTGCTTTAGCATTGAGTTCTGGCAACCCGTATCACGGACTTTCTGATTGGTGAAACGGTGGAGGGCGGGACATCGAAAACAATAACAAGATTTAGGGGCTGTAAAACTAATATTGAGATCCAAATATCTCTGAACTACAGTGTTACAGCCCTAAACTTGGCTCTGAGAAGGGGAAAGGAAATGCAACATACACAACAAGATGTAATTGGCGAAAGTAAATGGCCTTTTATTTCTAAGCAGAAAAGGTAACGTCCTGGACAAAACTTAGAGTCAGAAACTAAACAAAAGGGGTTCCTTCGACAGGTAACAAATCACAATTCTATGAATGTCTCGTAAGGTCTCGAACGGTCATACACGGTCACGTAAAGTCTCTCAAAGGTGTCAGCTCTGCACCACACGTCTGTCTCTCAAGGCTGGCGCACTTGTACTGGAAACAAGCCGCCCCGTCTGGACGTCGCACCGCTGTTTTATTGGCCGCGGGCAGGTCAGCTGGTGGCGCAGATTGGTTCGGGCGGAGCTCCTATTGGCCATACAGGAGGACTCCGGGCGAATGGCAGGAGAGACGCACCAGGAGAGGGAGGGGGTGCTTGCGCAAAACGGCCCAGACCTGGAGCCGTAACATACAGTTAAAGAAGTTTTGGAAAATAGCATTTTTTTATTAATGCCTTTTGACAGATTAGAGCCTTTTAATGATCGCATGACATGAAAATCTTTCATTTTGCTACTTTGACTCATTAATTCTGACTCGTTATTCTGTATTGTCCACAAGAGCGCACACTATGAGGGGATAAAGCAGATTACAACCCAACAATATTCAAACCTAACTCATTTTATACAACAATTTGACACATTTATGCCGCACCCAATTCCAGCAGTAAACTTGGTACTTTCCCTGCTCTCCTCGTTTTGTTCCAGGACCAGGACCTCAGACCCCGAAAAGAACGGACTACCACCCCATGGATATACAATATAATTCTAATGACTGGATAGAGTATTGTTCACTTAAAAACACCAGGGCGACACACGACATGTTCCCATAGACACAGACCATCTCTGCTGCTGCTGTGACCTTATTACTATTGTTAGCTACTTGATGAAAAATAAGTTTAAATAATTGCTCAAATTGGGCAAAATATATGTAAGTAAGTAATCTTTATCTATATACCGCATTTCACAAAGCAGTTCACAAATGTTATTTTTGGTCGCCGGTACAGGAGGCGTATGCCAGACCGATTGTGCATGTTTTTAGTGGTAGGGGAAACCGGAGCACCTGGAGGAAACCAATGCAGAGACAGGGAAAACATCTAAACTCAACTCAGAAAGACCCTGTTCCGACCGAACCCAGGACCCTCTTGAGAAGCGAGAGAATTATCCACTCAGCCACTGTGCCGTATATATTCATCTGAGCACATTCTGACTGCCTTAAAACAAGATTTGCCAATGGGACAAGCAAAAGTATCTTGTTTTAAAAAAAGATACAAGAGTTAAGGCTGCCAGAATAGAATTTTTTGTACTTTTTTTGACTTATTTTGCAGTGTCATATTCAACAGTAGTGCAAGAATCATATAAATAAATCAAGCCGTCTATCAGTCATGGTGTCATCCTGTATAAGGCCTGACAATATACCAGAGTCCAATTGATTTTATTCTTAAGCCGGTAATTAGTGTTGTAAAAGATCGAGGACCATAATTAAAAGCCGTCTTGTGATGTCACTACTTTGTCTCTGCGATGGCCCCGAGCATCAGCGACATGAGATCATCCAATACCCAAACGCTGATGCAACTTCTCACACGATCCACGACTTTACCCTAAAGGAACGCTCTCAGTCTCCTCCCACAGCTATGAGGAAGTCAGAAAAGCAGGTTGTGTTTCTCGAGGTTACACACTTCTTTGGCGTGTTCCCAGCAGATGTGCGTTGGAGATAAAAGACCTGCTCCACCGCCACAAAGAGAAACCAAAAGTGTGGGGAAAATCTCAAAGCATGCATCTAAAAGAGGTTCAATAATACCATAATGGGGGCAGTGGCTCAGTTGGTAGAGCATTGGCCTTTGAGCCTGGAGGTTGTGGGTTTAAGCCCACCGTGAGACCTTCTCCACCGACTTCACTGATGTCTGCTGTTGATGTGTCCTTGGGCAAGACACTTAACCCATAAGGAGCGCGGAAGTAATGTCCGCTGCATGCCTTGATGTGTATTCATCAAACTGAAAATTTCCCCACTGTGGGACTAATGGAGGATTTCTTCTTCATGTGGTCACAACACACCATTGTTCTATTGATATGAAAGAAATAGGAAGCTTTTCTGATGTTATAGCAGTTTCTTTGGTAACTATAACACATGCTGATGATGTGTTAACTCTCCCAGAGCAGTCAATTTAACGGCTTGTATTATATCATTGACCCGGCATTTCCTTATCAGCGAACACGCCAGCAGAACTATTGTTTACAGTCACAGGAGAATCCACAAGCACTGTGTACACCATTGTCAGTTTTTTTTTGGTTGTTTTTAAGTGTCTTCATCTTCTTGTTATGAGCGGCTTGTCTCCCCTTGACCACTTTGCTGCTCTCTGATTGGTTGCCACACATGCGGGTGTAGAAACTTGAACAATGTTGATCCCCTGCGTTTGCGTACCCACCGGCCTCTGCCGCAGCGAATGCAGGTTTGACGTACTTTGCTTTGAAACTCGACGCAGCGCATGGTCCGGTGTGAACGGCCCTTTAACGCGGAGGAGCCGATATGAATGTAAGCTAGCTGGAGTCTATTTCCTCATGTATTGCTAAGATGGTTTCTTAGACAAGCTGAAGTTTCCCCATGAAGGGATCTACAAGATGTTGACCCAGACCCTACACAGGCCAGAGACCCGTAGAAGAGATCCTTGCTCATATATATATAAGGTCGCACTGGAGTGGTCAAGGGGTGTCAGAGGGGGTAAGCCAGGAGCCAGTCGGACCCCAGTAGGAGGCCAGTCCCTGTGCTCCTCAGAGTTCTAGCAGGAGGCCAGTCCCTGTGCTCAGAACAGATGCAAATGCATCCCTACAGCGAAGAACTCTAAAACAATCATGGATCTAGAAATGTCCCCGTGTGTGGAGGTCAACAAATAGATAGATAGATACTTTATTGATCCCTGTAGGAGAAATTCAGGTGTCCAAAAATAAAAAATAAAATTGATCATTCTAAAAAGATAACTATAGTAATAATCAGCAACAGCCTCAGGTCACAGCAGCAGAGGTGGAGTAGCCTCTGGGTGGAGCAGGACGTGTCACAAGGTGGAGCAGCCGCTTGGTTCGGACCATTTTCTCTGCTCTAGTCCAAAGTACAATGCTAAATACAGCCGTTTTCCAGCGCATTCAAAAGTAAATGACTCGCTTAAAATATCTTGGTCACTTGGGGGTTAAGTGTTTTCATGAAGCAAATCAGAATCAGACATCTTTCATTTGTGAAGATAATCAGTTTCAGTCGCTCACACGGCACCTCAGTCTGAAAGAGTGACATCACCTTGGCCTATGGTGAACCCTGGTGTCGTCATGGCGCCCGTGTGAGTGACAGGAGTCGTAAACGGTGCATGTTCTGAGGGTGAGGTGTTGCTTTTTCCTGCAGCTCAGCGACCGTGACCTGGGGAAGAATGAGTTCCGGGACCTGAGAAGTTTGGTGCAGCTCAACCTGGCGCACAACGTCCTGAAGAAGATGCCGCCTGGAGTTCCCCAAGGCGTCATCCAACTGTTCCTGGACAAGAACCGCATCGACGACATCCCCAAGCAAGTGCACGCATGAACACATGAACACACCAAAGGAACGGGTCACAGGCTCGATAATCGGTTTTGTGTGTGTACAATGGGTTATCAAAGTACACAGCAAAAAGTTATGAAAAATAAGTCAAAAATTGTCTAAAAATTATTGAAAATTATTTGAGCACAAAAAAATCTACGAAATTCAGTTCTTGAAAGTAAGTGGCTTTCTCCCATTGGCAAGTCTAAACGTTCTAAAACAGTCGGAATCAACTCAGATTGTGAAAAAAAACCACTTGATTCAAGCAATTATAACCTCATATTTTATAATATTTTGCAGTGTATGGCAAGGCAAGTTAATTTTAAGTTCATACAATAAAATCATAAATAATCACAGAAGATTAAAAAGAGTTACATTAAAATCCTTCAGTTGTTGCAGTGAAACAGAAACATTTTTTACCTGGATTTTAACATTGTCAGAGAAGAAACCTGTCTCACATTTTCATGGAGACGGTTCCAGATTTTAGCTGCATAAATCTGAAATGTTTGGTTCTGACTCCGGAACCAGCAGGAGGCCAGTCCCTGTACTCCTCAGAGTCCCAGTAGGAGGTCAGTCCCTGTGCTCCTCAGAGTCCCAGCAGGAGGCCAGTCCCTGTGCTCCTCAGAGTCCCAGCAGGAGGCCAGTCCCTGTGCTCCTCAGAGTCCCAGCAGGAGGCCAGTCCCTGTGCTCCTCAGAGTCCCAGCAGGAGGCCAGTCCCTGTGCTCCTCAGAGTCCCAGTAGGAGGTCAGTCCCTGTGCTCCTCAGAGTCCCAGCAGGAGGCCAGTCCCTGTGCTCCTCAGAGTCCCAGCAGGAGGCCAGTCCCTGTGGTACTAACATGTCCCAGATGTGCTTAAAGGTGAAACAAGATCGAGGCTTTCTGTAAACTAGAGAATTTTTAAGGATGGCCCAAAGTTCATGAAAGGATTAACATCTATTTTGCATATTAGGATCACATGTGGTAGTTTGCGCATTCCTCTTTACAAAACAACTGAAGCTCTGTCAGATGAGTTGGAGAGAGTTTGTGAACAGCTGCAATAGGTCTTTTCACAGATTTCCAGTTGGATTCAGATCTGGACGATTCTAAAACATAAATATATACTTGATTTTTGAGCGTTGCCTTGAACCAAAAGTGTTTAGGCAAATTCTCCCGATGGATTATAAACATTCACCGGGGCCTCCAGTGTTTGCTGACTTTGGCGGCTTTTCCTCCAAGATTGTTTTTCATCCAACTTCTCCACTCTGACAGTCTTCCCTGTCCCTGCTGAAGATAAGCAGCTCCATAGCATGATGCTGCCACCCCCAGATTTGAGAGAGAGTACAATACAATACAATACAATACAATACAAGTTATTCTTGTAAAGCCCTAAATCACAACAGCAGAATCAAGTGTTTTATTTTAATTTTAATTTGAGAACATTACAACTGTGTAAAAACAAGATTCTCCAATGGGACAAAGCAGTTTAGTATTTTTTCAAGAACTTTATTTACTCCTTCCAAGAGAGACATATCTTCTATATTTTTAGATCTTTTTGCTCTTTGTCCCATTGACAAATCTTGTTTTAGGGCAGTCAAAAGGTGCTCGTATGAAGATACATTTTGCCAAATTTGAGAAATATTTAACTTAATTTTCATCACTTTTTACAGTGTACAGACTACTAGACACAGACAATAAACCAGCAACAAATGGGGGAGAGCACAGGGACATTCAGACTCAGAGGGACACGGAGAGACACATTCAGGCACGACAGACTACAGGACCATTGCCAAATATTGTTTCAGGGCAGTATAAATGTGCTCAAAATAAGATATATTTGGCCCAATTTGAGCAGTTTCTGACTTATTTTTTCGGCACTCTTTGAAGTGCAGTGTTTTCCATTTGGACCAAATAGTGGTATTCTGCTCTTCTCTGACCTCAGCGCCTTTATCAACATTCTTCTTTTATTTTATCCCAAACCTTTACCATTCGTCTATAAAGGTCAGGCAACAAAATCATGTGTAATTTTGCGCTCTCTTAACCCAGCAGTTCCAGAGACAAAAGCCCTCTGTAAATTAGAGAAATATTAAGGATGGCCAAACATTGTTGTTGTAGGGATTCAATTTACGCATCTCACATTTGGTGGCAATCATGGATGTTAGATGTTTTTTGCTACAGACAAACAAATCACTGGGACATGAACATTGTTGTGGTCTGTTATACATATTTAATTTTTGACGTTGTTGCAGGGATTACTTTGAGGATCTGTCTCACTTGGCGTTCCTTCGGTTGAACTATAACCAGCTCAGCGACAAAGGCGTCCCCAAAAGTGTCTTCAACTTCTCGTCTCTGCTCGACCTGCAGCTGTCACACAACCAGCTCTCCTCTGTCCCCGCCTTCAGCAGCCACCTGGAACATCTGCACCTGAACCACAACAGCATCGAGAGTCAGTACACAGACACACACACAGACACACACACACACACACACACACACACACACACACACACACACACACACACACACACACAGACACACACACATGTTCAGCAGCCACCTGGAACATCTGCACCTGAACCACAACAGCATCGAGAGTCAGTACACAGACACACACACAGACACACACACACACACACACACAGAGACACATACACAGACACACACACACACACACACACACACATGTTCAGCAGCCACCTGGAGCATCTGCACCTGAACGACAACAGCATCGAGAGTCAGTACACACATACAGACACATGCACAGAGACACACACACACACACACAGACACACACAAACATGGACACATACACACACATACACACACAGACACACACACACATGTTCAGCAGCCACCTGGAGCATCTGCACCTGAACGACAACAGCATCGAGAGTCAGTACACACACACACACACAGAGACACACACACATACACACATGCACAGAGAGACACACACACACACAGAGAGACACACACTGACATGCACACACACACACACACACACATGCACAGAGAGACACACATACACACACACACAGAGAGACACACACACGCACACAGGCAAACACACACACAAACACACATGTTCAGCAGCCACCTGGAGCATCTACACCTGAACCACAACAGCATCGAGAGTCAGTACACACACACACACATACAGACACACACACATACAGACACACACAGACACACACACACACCCACACACATACAGACACACACAGACACACACAAAAATGCGAACACCCTCACATTCTTCCTCTGAAGAAGTTGTAAAAGAAAAGTTGTTTAATTTGTGATTTTGAGGACACATTTTCTATACTACTACATCCCCTCCTGTGGACTCACCACCTGCAGAGGGTCAGTGAGGGGCTGGTGCTATGAGACTTGGGTGGCATCTCTGACTGTCACCCCCCTGACCCAAAAATGGATTAAAGGGAAGAAAATGGATGGATGGATGGATTTTCTACATACGTCATCGTGTCATTTATTTCAAATGAAGTCACCAACAAACAGTAGCAGCCATGACTTGCATTATGTCTCACTCGTTTGTTGGGATTTTTTCTCTCTCTGTGTGTGTGTGTGTGTGTGTCTCTCTGTGTGTGTGTGTGTGTGTGTGTGTGTGTCTCCTTCTGTGTCTGTGTGTGTGTGTGCGTGTTGGTGGTTCCCAAACCAGCAGACTCTTCCATACCTGAGCAATGACACAATACAAGTTGAAGTCAGCAGAAAACGATGCACAACAAGCTCACACTCATACACAGACAGTGATATGCAAAAGTTTGGGCACCCCTTTACATTTTCAACAAACAGACAGGGGCGCTTCCAGGTGGGTAGGGGGGTACGGCTCTTGAGTCTGGGCCATGGGGGTAGCAGTTCACGGGTGCACGGGTCACAGAGGCCGGGTTCAGGGGCGCCATCATCAGGCTGTGATACAGACAATGGGACAGTGGGTAAATAGCAATGAACAGACTACAGCTGAAGTCGTAATGATGACAGATGACTAGGAAGTGGAGAGGATAGTGCTGTTATCATACTTCTGCCTTCAAAGTGTCTCCATTTGCAGCTTATGTATTAACTGTATTAACGTGTTTTAACTCCCAGCCCCGGTGATCCAAGATGGCGCCCTATTCAAATGATTGGCTTGTGCTCAGTAGCGCACGGGACTTCACGGACGCCGACATATCAGAGGAACTAGGCTATATTTGGGCATCGTCTGGTCCTCCTGGTTCTGTGCAGTGGACGAGCTCCCATGATGCTTTGCGCCAAATACTCGTGTGTGGGTCTCATGCACGTGCACAGAGGGGCTCGGCCGCGTTCTGACCAATCAGAGCTGCTGATCAGGGCAGAGGCAGAGCGGAGTCAGAGCGGGAAGGAAAGGAGCAGAGTTTGTGGCAGTAAAGTGTGGATTTAAAGAAAAGCAAAGGATTTAAGAAGAAAACAAGTTCAGGATGACAAGGGAAACTAAAATCCCCACAAAATCCGATCTTTATGAAAGCTGTATGTTCTCTGTCAGGTTCTCTGTCAGGTTCTCTGTCAGCTGAGGTCGAGCTGTTTTAATTTACATTGAGTTCTATGGGACTTTGTTCTGGGTACCCCACGTGAATTTAGTCTGCAGTACCACAGACTAAATTCCATGATTAACTCTCTCCACAAAAACACAATTCGGGGGAAAAGTGCCTGGATGCAAAGTTGTTGATAAAATAAATAAACGTTGATGTAAATATGTTTGTATCTGATTCTGAACCAACACCAGTCGCTGCAGAATGAGCTCATACACGGTGGATCACGTAAGAGGAGTTAGAGGTTGTGTGTACGTGTGTGTGTATGTGCATGTGTGTGAATGTGTGTGCGTGTGTGTGTATGTGTGTGTGTGTGTGCATATGCGTGTGTGTGTGTGCATATGCGTGTGTGTGTGCATATTTCCCAAACCAGCGAAACTCTGAAAGATAAAGTGACACACACTGACACTATTTAACCTCCTGAGTTACAGATCGTGCACTTACTTCTATAAACAGTGAAGACAAAGCAAGTTTGTTTGTATAGCACAGTTCAACTCAAAGTCCTTGACAAAACAAGATGGAAACAATCATACAAGATAATAATTCTGACTGTGTTTAACAAAATTTTGATTTGTCTAAGTTTAAGTTGTCTTGCTTCATGTTTCCATCGTTGGTAAATAAGAAACTGTATAATGTGTCATCTTTGGACGTATTGTCACATTGTAGCAGCGCTTAGGCAGTGCAAGTTTCGACTTCAGCCTGGACCCCTTTCAGTCAGGCATGGTTTCGCACAAGGTCCTTTATGGACAGATTTTGGTTCTTCTTTTTCTTGTTGTAAAAAGTGTTTGTGATCTCTGAAAACGTGTGACCTGAGATCTAGTGTACAAATGGACCGAAGAAAATAAACTTCTACTACTACAAGAACAATCATAAATAATCACAGTACATTAAAAAGAGTGAAAATACAATCCTTCAGTTAAAGCACAGCGACAAAGACATGTTTTTAACCTGGATTTGAATATTGTCAGAGAAGTGGCCTGTCTCATATTTTAAGGAAGACTGTTCAAGATTTTTTTGGGCTTTCTCCGATCTGTGACAGCACTGCAAATAATAATTGCTTGAATCTTTTGGGTACAAAGTTGAGTTCAGTCCGACTGTGTTAAAACAAGATTCTCCAATGGGACAAAAACATTTAGTCTCTTTAATTCAAGAACTGTTGCTTTATTTTCTCATTCCAAGGGAGACATTCATGACATCTTTTTAAAACAAGATAATTTTTCTTTGTCCCATTGGGGAATCTTGTTTTCAGTCAATCAATCAATCAATCAAAGTTTGTTTATTTCGAGTAAATATGTGTACAGAAAAACAAAAGTAGAATATCAAAGTTGTGTATAAATAACCCTGAGCTATATCTACATTATACAAAATTATGAATATTATATACACAAAAGAAACACTTACAGATACTCGAAAAGGAGTGGGAAGAAGAAAACTTATTTAATCCCACCCCTGGTGCCTTAAAGAAAAAACAAAACAAAACATTATTCATTGAGCTTCCCATTTGCTCAAGTACAAAAACAAATCAAATGGCACATTTGAATCAACTGTTCAGGTTTTTTAAGTAGCAATTAATGGGTTTAAGGACATATACACACAAGATACGTATTACAAGGATGCAAAACAAATGCATAAGGAAAATACCAGCAATGGTAAAGACAGTAAATACCAATATGGTACATAGGGACAGCAAATACCAACAATGGTAAGGAACAGAAAATACCAACAATGGTAAGGAACAGAAAATACCAACAATGGTAAGGATACAGCAATGATAAAGAAACAACAACAGGGGCAATTACAAACATACAAGAAACATACATACATGGCAACATGAAGTCAGTCGCAATGTGCTCAAACTAAGACACATTTTGCCAAATTTGAACAATTTCTTTGTACCTATTTTTCATCACTTTTTGCGGTGAATCTTTAGTATTCACGTAGATACATAGATAGAGAAATTCAGGTGTCCAGCGACAGATAACACATCCATATAAACACATAAGTAAATCAATTATCAACATTTCTAACTAGCTAACAGTTGTGCACATTGTTTAACTCAGACAGGTTTGTTGTACAGTCTGACACACTTGATCCACTGTAGTGATCAGGACATGAAGCCGGTTTGTCTCCCCCTGGTGGTGGCCGTGGTCCGATCCAAGATTCCTTTGGTTCTCCCGGCTCTCTGTTGTGACTTGATTCTTGTGACAGTGACGTTTTTCTGTTTGAACTTCCGACTGCTCTTCGAGAAGTCAGACGCGTTTCTCGTCCAGACAGAAACGGATTTTCAATAAAGCTTTTGGCACCGTTTCAAAAGTAATTTAACAGAAAGCAAATGACAATGCGGGAAATGTTTCACGTTTCAAAAAACTTGGAAGTGGTAATAGTTTTATTTGTAACGGAACTGAAATATGACAATAGTGGCAGAGGTAGTAATAATAAGGCCATTTAAGTGGATGCGTTGTGGAAATAAGAAAATCAGGATTTGGTTCCGTTTGGATCCAATTGTGAATATAGTGGAAAGTCTGTCAACAAAAATGGATTCTAAACTTCAATTCGATTCCATTTATTTTTGTAAACGCAAAAATAAAAAAGGGGCAGTTGACAAATATCCATAAATATAAAATGTCGTTGGATGCATTGTGGAAATTAGAAAATAAGAAAATCTGGAACCACATCAGTTTTTGGGATTGACTTTTCTTTAGTTTGACCTGACAGCGAGCGCATGTGACTGGGGGAACTTGGGATAATTTAAGATAAGATAGACTTACACAGGAGAAATGTAGATCTTGCATGGATAGAATCACTCAAGGTTGTGCAAAAGAAAAAGGAAAAAATGTGCAACATGTTAAATGCAGGATATATATAAGAGTGGCAATTAAAAAGTGGCAATCAAAGAAACAGTGGCAACAGTAGTGCAGGTTTTTTAGTCCGAGTGCTATTTAAAGTGACTTGCATTATATTCCCACTCTTAATCCTGTTTCTGGATTATCATTTGACATTTGTATCAAAAGTATTTGGTTCTTCTTTTTCAGACGATAGTAGGTTAGCGACGTTATTACCGTATAATTCTACAAAGAAGACAAGATTAATCTTCCGAAACTGACATCGCTATCATTAAGAAAGAATGTTGAATTGGCAATACAGAAACAAGTGAGTACTGAGTAAGTAAGTAATCTTTAATTTATACAGCGCATTTTTACAGACCAAGGTCAACCAAAGCGATTTACGATGTTCAGAGTTCAGATATCTATCATTCTCTCCACACGGTGATGACGGAAGCGAGACGCCGAACACTCTGGTCCATCAAAGCCTCCGACCAAACACCATCCACTCACTCATTACATTCAGATCTATTGTACATGTTGTCAGTGGTAGGGGATACAGGAGCACCTGGAAGTGCACAAACACAGGGAGAACATGCAAACGTCACTCAGAAAGACCGTGTTCTGACCGGGATTCGAACCCAGGACGTTCTTGCTGGGAAGCGAGAGTGCTAACCACTCAGCCACCGTGAAGCCCAGTAATAACACATTGCATTATAAAAAGATTGACAATAACATATTCATTCCAAACATGGACATGGTAAACTGTAGCTACAGCAATGATCGATTAGATAGATAGATAGATAGAAAGATAGATAGATACTTTATTGATCCCCGTCAGAAAAAAACCAGGTGTCCAGTTGCAGCAAAAATAAAATTGATAATTCTAAAAATCTAAGAATAGCGTTAATCAGCAACAGCCCTTCAGGTCACAGCAGCAGAGGTGGAGTAGCCTCTGGGTGGAGCAGGACATGTCACAGCAGCAGAGGTGGAGAAGCCTCTGAGTGGAGCAGGACAGGTCACAGCAGCAGAGGTGGAGTAGCCTCTGGGTGGAGCAGGACATGTCACAGCAGCAGAGGTGGAGTAGCCTCTGGGTGGAGCAGGACATGTCACAGCAGCAGAGGTGGAGTAGCCTCTGGGTGGAGCAGGACATGTCACAGCAGCAGAGGTGGAGTAGCCTCTGGGTGGAGCAGGACATGTCACAGCAGCAGAGGTGGAGTAGCCTCTGGGTGGAGCAGGACATGTCACAGCAGCAGAGGTGGAGTAGCCTCTGGGTGGAGCAGGACGGGTCACAGCAGCAGAGGTGGAGTAGCCTCTGGGTGGAGCAGGACGGGTCACAGCAGCAGATTAAATGATTGATTACAGATAATGATGGCGAGGCAAGTTTATTTATATAGCACAATTTATACACAAGGCAATTCAAAGTGCTGAACAAAATTCCTGATGAATTCCTGATGTTTCTTTCCAACAATAACAAATCAAGCCACTATAATCGTGGCTGTCTCCAGGTTTGGCGGGTGCTCAGGGGTTTGGGTTCGTGAAGGTGAACTCTGACGTCTGTTTTTCTGACAGGCATCAACGGGACCTTGCTGTGTCCCTACAGTCTGGAGGTGGAGCCCGAGGACCACAGCCTGATGCCCCGACTGCGGTGAGAGCCTCAATCCCTCTGCCTCACATTCACATTACCGTTCGACAGAGTGTAGATGTTTTGTTTTGTAAATGTCCCTTCTCAAATAAACCAAATGAATACAAACAAAAGAAAAAATACAACATTCTTATCAAATACACACATGGAGCAAGTACAGTTTTGTGAATGTGTGAAGTAATGGATAATTCAATCACATTTATTTTTGTATAGCCCTGAATCACAAGAGTTTTGCCGACACAGATCAGAGAATAAAACAGTTAAAACACAGAAAATGCAATGAAAAAAACACCTAGAGCCATTGACAGAGACCAATGCCCATAACGGGTCCATAAATGTGGTTCATTGTCGAGAGTCCTGGATCATCACCACTGTCCTGGGACCCTCCTGATTATAATGACACAGCTCAGAAGGATAACTGACTGTTTTATTATTAACTTGAAAGTGGGAAAAATTACATAATTATAAATTCAGTTAAAATAGAAGTAGAAGGTAAACCAAAGAAGGACTAGTGGCCTCACAAGGGAACCACTTTTATCCAGGGATATACTGTAGAATATAAAATGCCACTGTGTGAAATATTGTGGGGAAATGAAGGATTTATATTCTGTTGTTCCCAGATACCTCCGTTTGGACGGGAACCAGCTGAGCCCGCCCATCCCCATGGACGTCATCATGTGCTTCAGACACCTGCACTCCATCGTCATTTAGAACAAGGCCTGGACTGAGAGAGGACTGAGAAAGGACTGAGACAGGACTGGGACATGACTAAAACCAGACTACAACAGGACTGAAACAAGACTACTACAGAACCAAGACAAGGACTAAAGCAGGGCTCACACAGGACCGAGACAGGACCGAGACAGGGCCGAGACAGGGCCGAGACAGGGCCGAGACAGGGCCGAGACAGGGCCGAGACAGGGCCGAGACAGTGCCGAGACAGGGCCGAGACAGGGCCGAGACAGGGCCGAGACAGGGCCGAGACAGGGCCGAGACAGGGCCGAGACAGGCCGAGACAGTGCCGAGACAGGCCGAGACAGGGCCGAGACAGGGCCGAGACAGGGCCGAGACAGGGCCGAGACAGGGCCAGACAGTGCCGAGACAGGGCCGAGACAGGGCCGAGACAGGGCCGAGACAGGGCCGAGACAGGGCCGAGACAGGGCCGAGACAGTGCCGAGACAGTGCCGAGACAGGGCCGAGACAGGGCCGAGACAGGGCCGAGACAGGGCCGAGACAGGGCCGAGACAGTGCCGAGACAGTGCCGAGACAGGGCCGAGACAGGGCCGAGACAGGGCCGAGACAGGGCCGAGACAGGGCCGAGACAGGGCCGAGACAGGGCCGAGACAGGACCGAGACAGGACCAAAACAAGGACTAAAGCAGGGCTCAAACAGGACCAAGTAAGGACCAAGACAGGACTGAAACAGGACTAGGACCAGACTAAAACCAGACTAAAACAGGACTGAAACAAGGACTGATAGAAAGATAAAAAGGGCTCACACAGGACCAAGACAGGACCAAGACAAGACTACAGGACCAAAAACAGAACAAAACAGGACTTCAAGAAGATTCAAACCAGACTGAAAAAGGACTGAGACAGGATTGGACTAAAATGGGACAGGACTGACACAGGACTGAGAGACTGGACAAAGTTGGGACCAGGCCAGGACTAAATAGTATTTTACGTTCTAAAGTCAAAACCACAAATGAACAAACCTGAACTTGAAAGATTTTGTCGTATTCACACTCCATAAAAATGTGAATAAACTGGGATTAAACAGGAGTCAGGATTTATTTTAAAACACAGAAACAAGGACCAAACAGAGACCGAACAGAGACTCAACCAAGACCAAATCCTGAGTTCTGACCAGGTCTGACCCAAGAACTAAACCACAAACTTGAACCGCAAAAGACAAAGTTATAATCTGTGTGAGGGGCTCGAGAGCAGGACACATTTATGGACAGTTTTCTGCAGAAACAAAAGTAAAGGTCTAAAAAGCTACCGTGTAGTTAAGGTGGTCCTGAATGCTCCTGCAATGTTTGCTCACGCCGTGTACAAATAGGTGCTTGTTTTCTGTAAAAAGCCACTTTGTTGATTTTACAAAGATAATTAAATTTGTTGCTGTAACTTTGAATGTTGTCTCATTATTTCTTACAGACAGAGTTGATTCCACAGAACATGAAATGATCCAAAACGACCATGTCCACCTTATATCAAAGTGTCCAATATTAGGCAAGACAAGCCAGTGTATTTGTATGCATTTATTTGTAATATTCATTGTCTTTAAAAAGTGACAGTGACAGTAGCTCAGCAAACACAGCTGCTTTTAACCTGGATTTGAACATTGTCTCACATTTTCAAGAAGACTTTTCTAGATTTTACCTGCATACATCTGAAATTCAGCCTCCCCATGTTTAAGTTCTGACTCTGGGAAGGAGCAGGCCAGTCCCTGTGCTCCTCAGAGTCCCAGCAGGAGGCCAGTCCCTGTGCTCCTCAGAGTCCCAGCAGGAGGCCAGTCCCTGTGCTCCTCAGAGTCCCAGCAGGAGGCCAGTCCCTGTGCTCCTCAGAGTCCCGGCAGGAGGCCAGTCCCTGTGCTCCTCAGAGTCTCAGCAGGAGGCCAGTCCCTGTGCTCCTCAGAGTCTCAGCAGGAGGCCAGTCCCTGTGCTCCTCAGAGTCCCAGCAGGAGGCCAGTCCCTGTGCTCCTCAGAGTCCCAGCAGGAGGCCAGTCCCTGTGCTCCTCAGAGTCCCAGCAGGAGGCCAGTCCCTGTGCTCCTCAGAGTCCCAGCAGGAGGCCAGTCCCTGTGCTCCTCAGAGTCCCAGCAGGAGGCCAGTCCCTGTGCTCCTCAGAGTCCCAGCAGGAGGCCAGTCCCTGTGCTCCTCAGAGTCCCATGTCTCAGATGTTCTTTGGTGCGAGGCCAGTTAGAGACTTGTTGCAAACAGAGCTGTTTTAAAGTCTTTTCTGAGCCACAGAATCCAGAGCGGAGAACAGTAACAATCATTTTCTCCCTCAATGTATTTGATTGACCTTTGAGCTAAACATGAGCTAAACATGAGCTAAACATGAGCTAAACATGAGCTAAACATGAGCTAAACATGAGCTAAACCAGGACTAAACCAGGACTAAACCAGGACTAAACCTGCATGAGCCTCCAGCCTGGGTAATCAATCTCCAGTGACTGTAAAAAAATGTTGCTAGCGTGTTTGTCGATACGGTTGTACTGGTTTGTAAATATAACACATCCATGGCCCACTTCCGCCCGACATTTTGCAGCTCGGTTTGGCAGTGCGTCAGATTCACTGAAATCATGCGGCTGACATTTAGTGATTGTGCGTCCAAGACGCATCCCCAGTGCGTTGATGCGTCGGTGGTGTAAACGCCCCTTCTGGAGAAGTGAGTCCCAAGTGTGAGCCAAGGTGAAGACCCCCCTCATCTCTGTTGATGGTCCATGCGCCCCCTTCTTAATTTCAATGGCCTCACGTATCCATCTTTTGTATTAATGCTTTTCTGTTGCTACTGTTTCTGAATTGTCCCATTGTGCCTTTGGAACTCACCTCGTTGGTCAAAATACTTTGATTTTACTTTTAATACACTTTGAAGAATGACTTACATTGTTTATAAAAGCAGAGTTTCATGTTTGTGCCAGGGTTAGATGGTGGTTTGTTGTGTAAATTGTGAAATTCTCTCGGGTGGGCATTTATTTTCTTCAGAGGGGCACATAGGGACGTTGCTCTATTGTGGAGGTCAGGGGCCATTTTAAAGTTTTATTTAATTTAACAAAAAGCTACATCAAATTATTACTTTTTGGGTTCATTACTGAGAACATGAAGAATGTAGGACGGTGATGAGAGCAAATATTAGTCACTGGGAAATGACTCCTGATTTATTTTGATAAGCAACAGACCGATATGTGAATCGGGCCTGATGTGGCTCCTGGACCACAGTTTGTCCAGGTCTGTCCCAACCTAAAGTCTTCGTCAATGAATCAATAATGTACATTTATGAAGGCAGTAAACGTGTCAAACTTATGATGAATGAATGAACGGCTTGTGAAACTCCACAGGCAGAGGACGCTTCTTTTAGCCCCAGTATTCACACTCGTTTACACGCACCAGGATTTCCCAGGTTTCTATGCAGCAGTGACATCAACTTAAACCTAATTGCTTTTCTTTACAAATTTAGACACCCACTTCTTCTTTTATCTTTTTCTTGTGTAGAATTTTGTTTCCTGGATGGAATTTTTGGACTTCCTATTTGCGATTTCCCTTGATGCTCTCTTGGCTCTGGTTCGTTAGCTTTGGCGCTAACGCATCCGTGATTGGAGCAAACTTGACTTTTAGGAGTGGTTTACTGTATATTTGGAGAAACCGGTTAGACCAGCCTCCAGCGTTAGTTGTACAGTATGTAAAAAAAAGAAAAAACTATGACGTACATGTGCAGCACTTGCAAAGCCTGACACAAAGAAAAATAATGCATTTCCAACAATAATAAATGCCATGTGTGAGTCATTTTACCTTGAGAAGAAACGAAATGTGTTTCTTTGTGACGCCGGACAATTAAGGAATCATCTCTCCCTGATATTGGCATTTCCACCTCTACTTCCTTCTCCGGTTAACAGGTTGATTTGTATTTTTTTTCTTCTTGTTTCGTTTGTTTGTGGGCATGTACTTCAATTTACCTGCTGCAGAATTCCCCATCTCATCAGTATAAATATCAGGCAGAATGGAGAGCAGGACACACATCTGCACCTGTCGCCAAACCGCATCCAAAAGGTGAGATTTTTAACTCATTTGGATGTTCATATTTTCAGAAATATTCAGTAGAAAAAAATACACTAAAATTATGTTTTTTAATGCTTGAATTATGGGTTAAAACTACATTGATTTGAGTGGATTTGGATAAAGTTGGGAGTCTATATTTTTTGTTTAATTGCTTGAATCCTTCTACTGTATATTTATATTAGTGTATTAATATATTTCTCATTATAAATGTTATCATCTTGATAAATGTTGCTTACATAAAACTCCTGTTATATATATTTTTGCTTAATTATATATGTGTTTTTTACATTGTATGACTTAATATTTATTTTAATTACCGGAGCACTTCACTCTGATGAGCACAACTCCTGTAGTATTTATGCAATCGTTCGCATTAGTAATTTTATGTAATTGAAGTATTTATTAAACTTTCATTGAGACCTATTCTGCAAATGTATGTCGCTATTTAGATTTATCCGGGCTTTTTCATCAGTGCTCTTTATGATACAAGTGTTTTTGCACATAATACACATAATGCATTAATAACATCTCTTCCCTCTCTCCATCTCCGTCCAAATCTTCCAAAATGCTAATAATTATCATTTATTTGCAAGTTTTAGCCAAACCATCAGTGATGAGTGAGTGCTGAGGTCACATTTACTCCTCGTGAACCACTGAAGCCAATTTATAAATGTAACTTAAATACTGACATGTCCCCACGATGGGACGGGGGTCAGGGTCTCTTCATCCTTCGTGGCTGATTTGAAACTCATTTTGGTCGGTTTAGCAAATATCAGAATAATAATGAACCATGAAAGAAACATGTTCATTCAAATTCAGTTTTAGTAGAAAAAAGAGAAATTTACATGAAAATGGGAGTGATTTAAAACAAACTAAAAATATAAAGGGTTAATAATGAATGAATGAATAGATATTTTTTAATATCTATAATAACACTACTACTACTACTACTACTACTACTACTACTAAAGATAACTTCTTTTTTTACTAGACATTCAACTTGTTAATTAATTCTGGACCGGAGCCAAAACATCTCTAAGCTGAGAATGTTGTCAAGACACTTTAGATAAACAGTATAAAATTACATAACAAGTGCCTCGGAAAAATGTGTTATCTGTAAATATATCTATGACATAATAAGTTGTGTTGCTTTTCTCATTTACATTTACTCATATTTCTTGGTGTTGCGGTTACTTCTGTATGTACATATTCCATCTCCAGAATAGGATTCAGATTCATTTTATTTGATATTTGCAGTAAAACCTCATTGGAATACATGTGCAAAAGTCCCCAGTGTGCACCAGACAAGTACGAAAATGAACAGGGTTAAAAATACAGATATAAAATTAAATTTGAAAAAAAAAATGCGGGAAACAATGGATAGCTGCAAGATCATTAAAGTGCTACAACATTATTATAGCACTTGTTTGCACCTTGAGCCAAAGCCAATTCCTGGTTTGTGACTTACAGTTACTTACAAGGGCATTAATAACACTTCTGATTGTGGTTCTGGTACTGGTTCTGATTACATGTGTCCTGTGTCCTCAGCCCGACTCTCCAGTGCCAGATTAACCATGATGCTTCAGTGTTTTGTCCCTCTGTGCTTCCTGTACTTCCTGTCCTTCTTGTCGCTCCCTGGATGTGAGAGTCGCACCGTGATCCTGGACAAATGTGTGATCAACGTTCACACACACGAACTGCAAAAGCACTGCTCCGCCCTGCGCCCCTCTGCTGTGAGCTACTACACAATCACACACACACATAGACAGACACACACACACACACACACACACACAGACACACAGACACACACACGAACTGCAAAAGCACTGCTGCGCCCCTCTGCTGTGAGCTACTACACAATCACACACACACACACACACACACAGAGACAGACACACACACACACAGACACACACACGAACTGCAAAAGCACTGCTGCGCCCCTCTGCTGTGAGCTACTACACAATCATACACACACACACACAGAGACAGACACACACACACACAGACACACACACAAACTGCAAAAGCACTGCTGCGCCCCTCTGCTGTGAGCTACTACACAATCATACACACACACACACAGAGACAGACACACACACACACACACACAGACACACAGACATACACACAAACTGCAAAAGCACTGCTGCGCCCCTCTGCTGTGAGCTACTACACAATCACACACACACAGAGACAGACACACACACACACACACACACACAGACATACACACGAACTGCAAAAGCACTGCTCCGCCCTGCGCCCCTCTGCTGTGAGCTACTACACAATCACACACACACACACACACACACACACACACACACATACAGACACACAGACACACACACAAACTGCAAAAGCACTGCTCCGCCCTGCGCCCCTCTGCTGTGAGCTACTACACAATCATACACACACACACACACAGAGACAGACACACACACACACATACAGACACACACACGAACTGCAAAAGCACTGCTCCGCCCTGCGCCCCTCTGCTGTGAGCTACTACACAATCACACACACACACACACACACACACACACACACACGAACTGCAAAAGCACTGCTCCGCCCTGCGCCCCTCTGCTGTGAGCTACTACACAATCACACACACACACACACACACACAGAGACAGACACACACACACACACACACGCACACACAGACAGAGACACACGCATATAAACACATGCACATGCACATGCACACACAGACACACACACACAGAGACAGACACACACACACACACACACGCACACACAGACAGAGACACACACATATAAACACACGCACATGCACACACAGACACACACACACACACAGAGACAGACACACACAAACACACACTTACAAACGCACACACACAACATCTCTGTGAGTCTTTCTCTCTGGACGGACATTGAAAAGATTGGCCTTGACTGTTGATATCGAAGTGTAAACTTGTCCCTAAAAAATAGATTGATAAAGACATTAGTTTTGGGTTCTGGGGAAAATACTATACCTTCGTTACTTCAATTTAATCTACTTTTGAACAGCCCTAAATCACAACAGCAGATATCTCGGAGGACTTTACAAAACCGTAGAAATCGCCAAAACACAGAACAAAGAATCAAGACCAAGCCGAGCATCGACATCTGGAGACAGGTTCCCGGGCTCTGTTGCTACGGCGACCACTGCTCCTGATAGACGCCCTAGTGGCATCAGGATGGGTCAAATGCAGAAGATGGATTGTCCTACAGGCGTAAATGTAGTGCACCTTTACCTTCACAAATGTCCCACATCATCGCTGTCCTTAGACTTTCCTGCATCGACAAAGAACACACAGCGGGACTTAAGTGAGAAACCTCGGGAGGGCCCACACTGAGAGAGCGACCGGCTGTAGATCCAGGACTCAGGCACAAAAACACACAACTATAATGTTCTTATGTCTCTCTCTCAGATCGCTGGAGACACGGCCATAGAGGTCAGACTGCTGGATAAAACTCTGATCCAGAAGGTTAACGTGAGTTTAGATCAACCTTGTCTCAGTCTCTCACCTCCAGCTGTCTCTCTCTCTCCATTATAACTCTATAATATAACCCTGTGTTTGCATGTTCTCTCTGTGCAGGAGGGCCAGACGTGCTGCTTCATGCGTCTGCTGCTGCGTTTCTTCGTGGAGCGAGTCTTTGTGAACTTTGTGTCCGAGCCACAGCTGCAGAGCAAAGCCAGCGCGGTGGCTAACGGCTTAATCAGCGTCCGCTCCAACATCCACACCTGTGTAAGTGAGGCAAAATAACATCTGCAGCTGTGTAAGTGAGGCAAAATAACATCTGCAGCTGTGTAAGTGAGGCAAAATGACATCTGCAGCTGTGTAAGTGAGGCAAAAAGACATCAGCACCTGTGTAAGTGAGGCAAAATAACATCTGCACCTGTGTAAGTGAGGCAAAATGACATCTGCAGCTGTGTAAGTGAGGCAAAATAACATCTGCAGCTGTGTAAGTGAGGCAAAATGACATCTGCAGCTGTGTAAGTGAGGCAAAATGACATCTGCAGCTGTGTAAGTGAGGCAAAATAACATCTGCACCTGTGTAAGTGAGGCAAAATAACATCTGCAGCTGTGTAAGTGAGGCAAAATAACATCTGCACCTGTGTAAGTGAGGCAAAATAACATCTGCACCTGTGTAAGTGAGGCAAAATAACATCTGCAGCTGTGTAAGTGAGGCAAAATAACATCCGCACCTGTGTAAGTGAGGCAAAATATCATCCGCACCTGTGTGAGGCAAAATAACATCTGCACCTGTGTAAGTGAGGCAATATGACATCCGCAGCTGTGTAAGTGAGGCAAAATGACATCCGCACCTGTGTAAGTGAGGTAAAATGACATCTGCACCTGTGTAAGTGAGGCAAAATGACATCAGCACCTGTGTAAGTGAGGCAAAATGACATCTGCACCTGTGTAAGTGAGGCAAAATGACATCAGCACCTGTGTAAGTGAGGCAAAATGACATCAGCACCTGTGTAAGTGAGGCAAAATGACATCAGCACCTGTGTAAGTGAGGCAAAATGACATCTGCACCTGTGTAAGTGAGGCAAAATGACATCTGCACCTTACGGTACGACATGTAAACCTGTGGCTTCTGTCCAAGTGCGGCCTGGTTTATACAGTACATGGGACACACATGTTAAAAATGTTAAATATTCTAAGAGTGGTGCCTCAGAGTAACACGCTCTTTCGTCCCACAGCGCTGTCAGTGCGACGAAGACACTCAGAGAATCATGGACTCCATCGTCACAGAGTTCGACAAGGTAAGAATCCCCACAAACGCTAAATACTGTTAGTTTGTTAAACGCTTTAACTACTAACGCAAAGTAATTTGGACTGCTCTCTCTAAAAACTATGGAATTCTGGAGAAATGCCCCAAAAAATATTTAGTTTTTCACCAGATTTAAATAATGTATAAGGTCTTTAATAAGTGGTTAGTGTAACTGAAATACATGAAAACAGTGCATTGAAAAGCTACATGCTAACTGTTGCTAGTAAAAGGTGTGTTGCTATGGTAACAAGAACTTGCTGAAGGGGTGAAAGTAAGAACTCCACATTTAAGAAATAAAAGATAATTTAATAACAATGACGTAAAATAAACTACATAATGATTACGCTTCAAAAACTAAAAGCCGTCAAATTGACTGCTTTGTGAGTTATATATTGTTAACATTCAGAAACTACTGGAACTCCGAGAGCAGCCATTTTGACGGCTCTCATTCAAATCAAGTTGGAACAATTTTAGTTTTTCATTAGGTAGAGCTGCTTGGACATTAAAATTAAAATAATGTATTGTTTTACTTTTTTTACTCTATTCTGTGACATTGCATGGCTGTAAAAAAAAAAAAAACAGTATTCTGATCTTTGCCGTGGCGTTCGGCAGAGGGCGCCAGAGAGCTCTAAAACACAGGCTTTGGTTTCTCTGTCCAGACTCAGGAGCAAAAATGTTAGAGTGAGTTTAGTTGTGTATATCCCTAAATCCACAGCAGTTGTCTCGGAGCGCTTTACAAAGTTGTCGATTCGCCAAAGACAGATCAGAGAATCAAACATTTTGAACACAGATCCAGGACTCAGGCTGTAGATCCAGGACTCAGGCTGTAGATCCAGGACTGAGGCTGTAGATCCAGGACTGAGGCTCTAGGCCCAGGACCGAGGCTGTAGATCCAGGACCGAGGCTGTAGATCCAGGACTGAGGCTGTAGATCCAGGACTGAAGCTGTAGACCCAGGACTGACTTTTGTACTTTTGTGTTTTCAGTTACAAATCAATGCTGCTGCTAAAAAGGCTGTTGGAGAACTGGACACTGTTCTGGATTGGCTCGAACTCTACACTCAAAAAGCGAGAGCAAAGAAATGAGAAATATACTGCTGCTACTACTACTACTTCTACTACTACTACCACTACTTCTACTACTAGTACTACTACTTATACTACTGCTGCTACCAGTGATGCTACTACTACTGCTTTACCAATACATTTGCTGCTCCTGCCGCTGTTACTTCCCCACGACAAGCACTTACCTAGACTCACATTGAGTTTGTTTACCTGTGCGGTTCAGCATTTCATGTGTTTTGTTTGTTTGTTTTTTTAAGATAATATGTATTTATTGACAAAGAAAAAATATATGGATTATTTATGGCCCGGAAGAATCAATAAAGAAAATATTGATACAACACGGTTCTTTTACTGATGGTCATTGTCTCTTCCTGTGTCCATGAGGTGGAGTAGATAGCATCTGTTTGGTCGGGGCCATCCTCTCTGCTCTGGTCTGGACCAGTGTAAAACCACTGTACTGCAGTAACATTTACAGGTTGTACTGTACTGCAGTAACATTTACAGGTTGTACTGTACTGCAGTAACATTTACAGACGTGCTGCAGTTTCCAGCTCATTCAAAACAGTATTACTATTGTTTAGAATAGTTAATAGTTTAAAATAGTTTAACTACACTGTTTTATAATACAGCTGAAAAGTACAGTACAGACCAAAAGTTTGGACACACCTTATTCAAAGAGTTTTTATTTCCATGATTATGAAAACTGTCGATTCACACTGAAGGCATCAAAACTATGAATGAACTCATGTGGTTTTATGTACGTACTAAGAAAAAAGTATGAAGTGTAAATATGTGTAATATTCTGGTTCTTCAAAGTTGCTCCTTTTGCTCTGATACTGCTTCACTCTTGGCATTCTGTGGATGAGCTTCAAGAGGACCTGAAATAGTCTCCAACAGTCTGGAAGGAGTTCCCATGATGCTTAGCACTTGTTGGCCCCTTCACTCTATGGTCCAGCCCCAAAACCATCTGGACTGGGTTCAGGTCCAAAACCATCTGGACTGGGTCCAGCCCCAAAACCATCTAGACTGGGTTCAGGTCCAAAACCATCTGGACTGGGTTCAGGTCCAAAACCATCTAGACTGGGTTCAGGTCCAAAACCATCTGGACTGGGTTCAGGTCCAAAACCATCTGGTCTGGGTTCAGGTCCGGTGTCTCTGGAGGTCATGTGGCCCAGCACCATCACTCTCCTTATTGGTCAAACAGCCCTTACACAGCCTGGTGTGGATCTACAGACAATAGTCATGAAAAGAAAGGACACTCTTTGAATGAGAAAGTGTGTCCAAACTAATGGTCTGTACTCTATGTTAAAAAAAAATCAGCAAAATAAAAAAAAATTCAATAATCTTGTCATGTCGGAGCGAACCTGCAGCGAATATATGAGATGCTTTCAGGTGAAGCCACAGTGTTTTTTTCCAATAGGGAAATTCAGGCAAGGCAAGTTTTTTTGTATAGCACAGTTCATACACAAGGAAACTCAGCGTGCTTAACAAAACAAGTAAAGAAACATTCAGATCAAACATCTAAGTTATAGCAATGAGTAAAATATCATTCCATCTGCTTCTTTGAGGTCATAATAAAACGCCACCTGTAACCCTAACCCTAACCCGCCTGTGAAAGCCAGGGCCTGGTTTGTGAGTTCCCAATTAGCGCAGATAGAGGTAGAAATAACTCGAGATCAGATTCTTTTCTTTGCCATCTGCAGTAAAACCACATTGGAATACAATTGCAAACGTCCCCAGTGAAATGGTGTTCTTTTTAATTCAAAACAACCATTTTAACACAGAAAAAAAAGCCGCTTTTGTTACCTTTTACAGCTCCAGGTTGATTACGAGATCTTCAAAGATAAGTTGTGCGAGTTTAACCGGGTGCTACGTAGTACGAGAAAAAGGTATTTTTCTGAAAGGATTGAGCTGCAGCAACAATCTGCGTGTTCTGTTTTCAACAGTTAATAGATTAACAAACCCCCCTGTTCAGATGCCATTAGAGCTTACTTCCAAACGTAAATGCAATGAGTTTGCTAATTTTTTCAATGACAAGGTTCAAGGCATCAAAAACGCCATTGTCTCCAATCCACAGATAACAATCCAACAGCCAGAAAGGCTCTCTGAGCTAACTCACCTTGCACCTGTAAATGATCAAACTGTCCAAGAGATAATCTCCAGTTTGAGCTCCTCCACATGCAGCTTGGATGTACTACCCACTAGATTTCTGAAGTCTGTTCTGAGCAGTCTGTTACCTTCACTCACACAGATAGTAAACATGTCCCTTCATTCTGGAATATTCCCAAAGGCCCTGAAAACTGCAGTCATCAGGCCCCTACTAAAAAAGAGCAGTCTGGATGCTACGGTACTTAACAACTATCGTCCCATCTCAAATCTGCCATTTATGGGCAAAGTCCTTGAAAAAGTTGTCTACCTACAGCTTACCAGATTTCTTATAATCAACAACTCATTTGATATGTTTCAGTCCGGCTTTAGACCCCACCACAGCACTGAGACTGCTCTCGTCAAGGTTACAAATGATATCCGGCTGAACACTGACGCAGGCAAAGTCTCAATCTTAATCCTGTTAGATCTGAGTGCTGCCTTTGACACTGTCGACCATGAGATCCTCTTACAGAGACTAGAGGACTGGGTTGGCGTCGCTGGCACCGCCCTAAGTTGGTTTAGGTCTTACCTTGAAGACAGGAAGTACTTTGTGGAGATTGGAAACTGTGTCTCAGATCATATGGCCCTGACCTGTGGAGTCCCACAGGGGTCGATCCTGGGACCTCTTCTGTTCAATCTCTACATGCTGCCGTTAGGTCAGTTAATACGCAGAAACAAAGTGTCCTATCACAACTACGCAGACGACACTCAGATCTATGTCTCACTGACTGCAGGAGAACATGGACCAGTGGACTCACTCCTTCACTGTATCCAACAGATCAGTGAGTGGATGCAAAACAACTTCCTTCAGCTAAACGCAGACAAAACTGAAATGATTGTCTTTGGTCCCCAGAAACAAAGAGAGAGCGTCATCTGTCATCTACAGTCTCTCTTCCTAAAACCTTCAAACAAGGTCAGAAATCTAGGGGTAATACTGGACTCAGACTTAAATTTTAATAGCCACATTAAATCAGTAACATCAGCAGCTTTTTACCATCTAAAAAACATTGCCAGGATCAAAAACATAGTGTCTAAAGCAGACTTGGAGATTCTTATCCATGCATTTGTCTCCAGTAGGTTAGACTACTGCAATGGCCTGCTCACAGGTCTGTCCAAACAGGCTGTAAAACAGCTGCAGTACATTCAAAATGCAGCAGCTCGAGTCCTGACTAGAACCAGGAAGTACGACCATATTAGTCCAGACTAGAACCAGGAAGTACGACCACATTGGTCCAGTTCTCAGGTCTCCGCACTGGCTTCCTGTGGCTCAGAGAATAGACTTTAAAACAGCTCTGCTTGTTACAAGTCTCTCCATGGCCTCGCACCAAAATATATTACCAGAATCAGAATCAGAATCAGAATCATTTTTATTGCCAACGTAAGTAACAGGAGGTCACAGACTTGGAAATTGCTTTGGCTCAGTGCAACAGTCAAAGAGAGATAATAAAAATAAGAATAAGAATAAGAATGACATGTTAGTCCCATATGAACCAGCCCGGACTCTGAGGAGCACAGGGACTGGACTCCTGTTAGTGCCCAGAGTCAGAACTAAACATGGGGAGGCTGCTTTTCAGATTCATGCTGCTAAAATCTGGAACAATCTTCCTGAAGATGTGAGACAGGCCTCCTCTCTGACAATGTTTAAAACCAGGTTAAAGACAGTTCTGTTTAGCTGTGCATACAACTGAGGGATTTTATATTTTTATCTTCCTTTTTAATGTTCTGTGATTATTTATGATTTTGATGCTTTCTTGTTTTGTTCAGCACTTTGAGTTGCCTTGTGTATGAATTGGGCTACATAAATAAACTTGCCTTGCCATAAATCCTCTTTAATAAGACTCTTTCTCTTTCTAGAAATGTCCTTGTTTGGTACTTCTCGTTACTCACACGGCAATAAAAGGATTGTGATTCTGATTCAATGTTTATAAAGGTATTAAGAAAGTCCTGCTCGTGCGTCAGAGTTCAGACGAAGAGGATGGCTGAGAAAATCCATGACAACAAGACAGCTAAGCTTAGTAAGACTCCGTGGAATTGTTGACGCATGTTTTCCATCATTCAGAACACGTATGAGCACATTTTTATTGTGATAAGGCAGGCGGCCAAAGAAAACACCAAATGAGAAGAGTTTATTAGTATAGAGCCTTTCGCAGACCAGGGTCACAAAGCGTTGCACAGAGGGGGTAATGATGGAGATTCTTATCCAGCTTTGTCTCCAGTAGGTTAGACTTCTGCCTCTGGTCTTTCCAAACAAGGTCTAAAACAGCAGACTAGAACCAGGAAGTACCACCACATTAGTCCAGTCCTCAGGTCTCTTTTGAACTTTTGTGTTTTCAGTTACAAATCAATGCTGCTGCTAAAAAGGCTGTTGGAGAACTGGACACTGTTCTGGATTGGCTCGAACTCTACACTCAAAAAGCGAGAGCAAAGAAATGAGAAATATACTGCTGCTACTACTACTACTACTACTACTAGTACTACTACTTATACTACTGCTGCTACCAGTGATGCTACTACTACTGCTTTACCAATACATTTGCTGCTCCTGCCGCTGTTACTTCCCCACGACAAGCACTTACCTAGACTCACATTGAGCTTGTTTACCTGTGCGGTTCAGCATTTCATGTGTTTTGTTTGTTTGTTTTTTTAAGATAATGTGTATTTATTGACAAAGAAAAAAATATTATGGATTATTTATGGCCCGGAAACATCAATAAAGAAAGCTTTAATACAACACGGTTCTTTTACTGATGGTCATAGTCTCTTACTGTGTCCATGAGGTGGAGTAAATAGAATTTTTCAGAAAATAATCTGGTGGATTTATGCCTGATCTGTTTGGTCGGGGCCATCCTCTCTGCTCTGGTCTGGATCAGTGTAAAACCACTGTACTTCAGTAACATTAACAGACTTGCTACCTTTTCCAGCGCATTCAAAACAGTATTACTATTGTCTAAAATGAAAATAATTTTTATTTATTTTTTTCAAACTACACAGTTTTATAATACAGCTGAAAAGTACAGTACAGACTGTTGAGATATGCTCTCAGATATGCTAAATATTGTTTATGTTAACAAGTTAAACGTCAGCTGATCATGTGACTGACTGACTGATTGCTGATGAGCAACACGTGCATCAATAAATATGGTGTGGGTGCGGTGAAACACACCACAAAGAGAAAAGACGTGTTGTGTGCTGTGTCTTATGCCAAGTTGGAAGCGCTGGGAAATTGACTCTGCTAACACAGACCAAAAGTTTGGACACACCTACTTATTCAAAGAGTTTTTTTGTTTTCATGATTATGAAAACTGTAGATTCACACTGAAGGCATCAAAACTATGAATGAACTCATGTGAATTATGTACGTACCTAAAAAGAAGTGATGGAGCGAGTCTTCAACCTGAGCCTCAAGCTGAGGGCGGTACCACAGCTCTGGAAGACCTCCTGTGTGGTACCGGTGCCCAAGAAACCACGGGCCAAAGACCTCAGCGACTTCAGGCCAGTGGCTCTAACATCCCACTGCATGAAGACACTGGAGAGACTGGTCCTGGGACATCTCTGCTCCACTCTGAGCCCAGCGATGGACCCGCTGCAGTTCGCCTACAGGCCGGGCATCGGAGTCGAGGACGCCATCATCTCCCTCTTCCATCGCTTCCTGTCCCACCTGGAGTAACCCCGCTCCACTGTGAGGATCCTCTTCTTTCATTTCTCCAGTGCCTTCAACACCATCCAGCCGAGGCTTCTCAGGGACAAGCTGGAGACAGCCGGTGTGGACTACGACCTGTCCCAGTGGATCCTGGACTACCTCACAGACAGACCCCAGTTTGTGAGAACCAGGGACTTTGTGTCTGAGGTCCTGACTTGCAGTGTGGGGGCCCCCCAGGGAACTGTCCTCGCGCCGTTCCTCTTCATGTATGTGAACTGTATTTTATTGCTCTCTGCTGTTTCTTGCTGCACACAGCGCCGCAAATGGCGAAGTGGCACGCTCTCTGCCAAGACAATTTCCAAGTGATAACTTTGTTACTCACGTGGCAATAAAAATGATTCTGATTCTGATTCTGATTCACCCTATACACTGCGGACTTCAAAAACAACACCAACGGTTGTGTCCTCCAGAAGTTCTCCGACGACTTTGCCATCATCGGACTCAGCTCCGAGGACGATGACACAGAGTACAGAGGAGTTATACAGGACTTTGTGGACTGGCGTCAGCGGAACCACCTCCTCATCAACGCGGGGAAGACCAAGGAGATGGTGGTGGATTTCCGTAGACGTCACTCTGCTGCTCCAGCCCCAGTGAACATCCAGGGAAAGGACATCGAGAGAGTGGATTCTTACAAGTACCTGGGTGTTCATCTGAACCACAAACTGGACTGGACTCATAACACAGACGCCCTCTTCAAGAAGGGCCAGAGCCGCCTCTACCTACTGAGGAGGCTCAGGTCTTTTGGAGTGCAGGGGCCACTCCTGAAGACCTTCTATGACTCTGTGGTGGCATCAGCCATCTTGTACGGTGTGGTCTGCTGGAACAGCAGCATCACAGAGAGGGACAGGAAGAAGCTGGACAAGGTCATCAGGAAGTCCAGCTCAGTCCTGGGCTGTTCCCTGGACACAGTGCAGCAGGTGGGGGACAGGAGGGTCCTGAGCAAACTAACATCTATGCTGGACTATGATTGTCACCCCCTGCAGGACACTCTCTCTGCTCTGGAGAGCAGCTTCAGTGACAGACTCATTCACCCTCGCTGTGTGAAGGAGAGGTTCCGTAGGTCTTTCCTTCCTGCTGCTGTCAGACTGTACTGAAGCATTTTCAGCATCTACAGCTAGTTATGTTAGCTAAGAAACATAGCTACTACTTATTTGTATATATTGTGTGTGCTCCCTGTGTGCTCTTACTACTGTCCTATATGTGCGCTGCAACATCGAAATTTCCCCACTGTGGGACGAATAAAGGAATTCTTATCTCATCTGAACCAAGTGAAAATATGTTTAATATTCTGGTTCTTCAAAGTAGCTCCTTTTGCTCTGATACTGCTTCACTCTTAGCATTCTCTGAATGAGCTTCAAGAGGACCTGAAATGGTCTTCAGCAGTCTTGAAGGAGTTCCCATGATGCTTAGCACTTGTTGGCCCCTTCACTCTGTGGTCCAGCCCCAAAACCATCTGGACTGGGTTCAGGTCCAAAACCATCTGGACTGGGTTCAGGTCCGGTGTCTGTGGAGGTCATGTGGCCCAGCACCATCACTCTCCTTATTGGTCAAACAGCCCTTACACAGCCTGGTGTGGATCTACAGACAATAGTCATGAAAAGAAAGGACACTCTTTGAATGAGAAAGTGTGTCCAAACTAATGGTCTGTACTCTATGTTAAAAAAAAATCAGCAAAAATAAAAAAAAGTTCAATAATCTTGTCATGTCGGAGCGAACCTGCAGCGAATATATGAGATGCTTTCAGGTGAAGCCACAGTGTATTTTTCCAATAGGGAAATTCAGGCAAGGCAAGTTTTTTTGTATAGCACAGTTCACACACAAGGAAACTCAGCGTGCTTAACAAAACAAGTAAAGAAACATTCAGATCAAACATCTAAGTTATAGCAATGAGTAAAATATCATTCCATCTGCTTCTTTGAGGTCATAATAAAACGCCACCTGTAACCCTAACCCTAACCCGCCTGTGAAAGCCAGGGCCTGGTTTGTGAGTTAATTAGCGCAGATAGATAGACTCGAGATCAGATTCTTTTTCTTTTCCATTTGCAGTAAAACCACATTGGAATAGCATTGCAAACGTCCCCGGTGAAATGGTGTTCTTTTTAATTCAAGACAACCATTTTAACACAGAAAAAAAAAGCTACTTCTCTGTTACCTATTACAGCTGCTCTAATAAATCCTCTTTAATAAAACTCTTTCTCTTTCTAGCAATGTCCTTGTTTGTGACTTCTCGTTACTCACACGGCAATAAAAGTATTGTGATTCTGATTCAATGTTTATAAAGGTATTAAGAAGGTCCTGCTCAAGGCGTCAGAGTTCGGACAAAGAGGATGGCTGAGAAAATCCATGACAACAGGACAGCTAAGCTTAGTAAGACTCCGTGGAATTGTTGACGCATGTTTTCCATCATTCAGAACACGTATGAGCACATTTTTATTGTGATAAGGCAGGCGGCCAAAGACAACACCAAATGAGAAGAGTTTATTAGTATAGAGCCTTTTGCAGACCAGGGTCACAAAGCGTTGCACAGAGGGGGTAATGATGGAGATTTTTATCCAGCTTTGTCTCCAGCACTTTGAGTTGCCTTGTGTGTGAGCTGTGCTATACAACTTAACTGTGTGTATTGTCTATGTGTCTCCTGGCCACAGAGACACGTACACACTACACACAAAAACATTCAATGAGTGAGGGCCGCTGTGAGCCGATTGCCCTCACAACTCAGAAAAAATGCAAACATAAGACATTCAAACATTTAACATTTATGGGAAAGAACACACATGTGGACTCTGCATTGGGACTTCCAGAGAACCCCAGCCCTGAGACCGATGTGAGACCGAGGCCAGAGGACATGGGGAGGGGAGGGGGGCAGATATTGTCACTATTGATTCTCCGTTGCTAAAGTACAATATACACATCTGTAAATACTTCTGAACCAAGAGCAATTATAGCTCCAGACTTTACCATCCTATTATCTTATTATTTTTTATTATATTGTCAATTATTCTAAATAATAGACTCGGTTTGATGTGTGCAATCTATTTCCTTCTTTCTCTGCTGTAATTTGCGCAACAATGACACTATGATCCCCACTGTGAGAGGAGTAAAGGAATATCTTATCTTATCTAAACTCTGTCAGGGATAGGAGCCAGTCTCTGTGCTGTTACTTCACCCTCTGTGTGTGTTCTTGGAGGCTGAAATGCGTAGGGAGAGAAATAAAAGCGTAATAATTTTAAACTGGGGGCAAGCTGCAATATATCTTATACAAAAAGCTTCCAGTTTGTCCAAAATAGGCAAGGCAAGGTAAGTTTATTTGTATAGCACAATTCATAAACAAGTCCACTCAAAGTTCTGAAAACAACAAGATAGAGACAGTCAAATAAGGCATAAAGTTGAAATCCCTCAGTTGTGGCACAGCTAAACAAAACAGTCTATAACCTGGATTTGAACATTGTCAGATGAAGCCTGTCTCACATTTTCATGAAGTCCATTCCAGATTTTGGCTGCGTCAATCTGAAATTATGCCCCCCCCATGCTTGTTCCTGACTCTGGGACCAGCAGGAGGCCGGTCCCTTTGCTCCTCAGAGTCCCAGCAGGAGGCCACGAGTTGGTTCGTATGGCACTAACCTGTCACAAATGTAATAGGTCAGGGAGAGACTTGTAACAAGCAGAGCTGTTTTAAAGTCTATTCTCTGAGCCACAGGAAGCCAGTGCAGAGACCTGAGGACTGGACTAATGTGGTCGTACTTCCTGGTTCTAGTCAGAACTAATGTGGTCGTACTTCCTGGTTCTAGTCAGGACTCGAGCTGCTGCATTTTGAATGTACTGCAGCTGTTTTACAGCCTGTTTGGACAGACCTGTGAGCAGGCCATTGCAGTAGTCTAACCTACTGGAGACAAATGCATGGATAAGAATCTCCAAGTCTGCTTTAGACACTATGTTTTTTTTTTTATGTGGTAAAAAGCTGGTCCAATCTCAAGAAAGTACTTCCTGTCTTCAAGTTACAATCTTAACCAACTTAGAGCGGTGCCAGCGACACCAACCCAGTTCTCTAGTCTCTGTATAAGGTGTGTCAAAGGCAGCACTCAGATCTGAGACTTTTCATGCGTCAGTGTTCAGCCGAATATTGTTTGAAACCTGGTCTATGTCTGTGATGGGGTCTAAAGCCGGACTGGAAGGTATCAAATTAATTGTTGATAATAAGAATTTGGTAAGCGGCTGGTAGACAAATTGCAGACAAAATTTTCATCCAGGCGGCTCTTTTTAGCAGGGGCCTGATGACTGCATTTTTCAGGGCCTTTGGGAATGTTCCAGAATGAAGGGACATGTTTACTATCTGCGTGAGTGAAGGTAACAAGACTGCTCAGAACCGACTTTGGAAATCTAGTGGGTAGAAAATCCAGGCTGTATGTGGAGGAGCTCAGATTTGTGATGTTGGATTGTTATGTGTGGTTTGGAGACAATGGCGTTTTTTTAGCCTGGAACCTTGTAATCTTTAGTAATCTTTATTTATATACCGCCTTTTCACTGCAGATTTGAGTCTCAAAGCGGTTTACAATTGTTAATTTTTGGGCATTTGTCTCTCACTCCACACAGAGATGGGAGCGGGGTCGCCAGTACAGGAGGCGCATGCCAGAACTATTGGACATGGAGCTTTCGCGAAAGTTCACGGTGGTAGACCCGGCTGCTGCTGCCCAGGCCACAGGCTGCTCTTCCTCGACTCATCAATACCAGCAACGCCCACATCCAGCCAACCAATAACCACCAGGACAGCAAGTTAAAAGCCGGAGACGCCCACTTCCCGGCCTTCCGAAGTCTGCAGATTCTCCTGCTGCAGCGTCTGGCTGAACATGCGCGTTCAGCTCGCTCAAAGATTTCCCTGCTGCAGCGTCTGGCGAATATGAGCATGCATCTCATATTCCCAGCTCGCTCAAAGATTCCCCTGCTGCAGCGTCTGGCTGAACATGCGCGTGCGCGCATGTTCTCAGCTCGCTCAAAGATTCCCCTACTTCAGCGTCTGGCTGAATGCGAGCACGCTCACATTCTCATCTCGCTCTGCTAAACAAACCAACAAACGCAGTCTGGCTGAGCGACCGTGCGAGAAGCCTCTCACTCATGCTCTCAGGCCCGCGCAGTGCGTCCTGCTATCCCAATCGCAGGCCCGCTTTTTGGAGATTATGCACGCGAGCAAGCGCCGTGCTCAACAGCATCCCTCCCGGGCCTAGGGCGCCAAACATGCTTAAATCATAAAACATGCTTGAATCTAATAAGTCTAACGGCATTTTCCTCATTGGGTCTCTCCAAGGTGAAATGGAGCTTTCGCGAAAGTTCACTGTGGTAGACCCGGCTGCTGCTGCCCAGGCCACAGGCTGCTCTTCCTCGACTCATCAATACCAGCAACGCCCACATCCAGCCAACCAATAACCACCAGGACAGCAAGTTAAAAGCCGGAGACGCCCACTTCCCGGCCTTCCGAAGTCTGCAACCTCCGCCGCCCCACCTCCTCCTTCTCTCATGAAGCGTGCTTGCCTACTGCCTCTGCCGTCACCAGTGCCTAGGCCCCGGGGGGATTATGCACGCGAGCAAGCGCCGTGCTCAACAGCATCCCTCCCGGGCCTAGGGCGCCAAACATGCTTAAATCATAAAACATGCTTGAATCTAATAAGTCTAACGGCATTTTCCTCATTGGGTCTCTCCAACGTGAAATATTTTTAGTGGTAGGGGAAACCGGAGTACCCGGAGGAAACCTACGCAGACACGGGGAGAACATGCAAACTCCACTCAGAAAGGCCCTGTTCGAACTCAGGACCTTCTTGCTGAGAGGCGAGAGTGCTATCCACTCAGCCACCGTGCCGCCCTTGTCATTGAAAAACTCATTACATCTAGATTTGGAAGATAGCTCTAATGGCAGCTGAACAGGGGTTTGCGAATCTATTAGGAGTAGAAAACAGAACTCGTAGATTGTTACTGCAGTCTTATATTATTTCAGAAAAATACATACACACAGTACATACATCTCTCGTTCTATGTAGCAACTGGTTAAACTCGCACAACTTGTCTCCACATCGGTGAAAACATATCTATCTAACTACTAACAGTAGACTTACATACATTATTTTTCTGATCATGATTTAGCCAGACACCATTTTACATTCGGTTTTAGTCAAATCCAAAAGTATAAACATCCCTTTGACCACAAGACCAGGTTGTGACAGATGTCAGAAGAATGCTTCCCCTGAAATCACAAGGAAAGCAGGTCATCACCGTGAGCGCCTGATGGCACCGAAACTAAAAGGATTTTCACGTTACAGCATTTATTTTAGATTTTATTCTTTCTTTGTCCTTTTTTGTGTATGACTGGTGTATGGCCGGTGTATGACTAGTGTACGGCGTTTGTCCAAGTTATGACTTTGTTGATGAGACAGAACCTGTGGCAATATCCTGAGTGCATCAGTCAGATCCCAATCTATAATACAAGTTTAACAACGGTTGCAATGAACAGGAAATAATCTATGTCATCTATTCAAAAGCAAAGACATTATCATTGACTAACAGAAATATTTAACAAGACAACTGTCAAAAAACACAAATAACTGCGTAGAAGAGGCCTAAATGAGTTGAAGTGACAGATTTATAAGAAGCACACAAGACAAGGCAGGATTAATTGTATAGCACAGCACATACACAAGGCAAAGTGCTTAACATTAAAAATACCGAAGACACAATCCATTAATTGTATTTTAACTTATTATTATTGTTATTTGAACTTTTTCAGAGCAGAAGCCTGTCTCACTTCTTCAGGAGGACGGTTCCACATTTTCATATGTGAGCCGCTTGTATCCGCGATCTCATCCTTTCGGTCATTACCCACCTATGGTCATCACCACTCGATAACGGCGCTTTTGAGATCTGATAACTTTCTTTCCCCGTTATTATAGACCTCCATTACTTCACTGGCTTTAAGTTAACACTATATTGGTCCCTCATGCCACAAACAAGGGCAAAGTCGGACGACCTTCGATAACTGAGGAAGTAGAAGAGGGCAGAACGGAGCACTCATGTAAGCACTTTTATTTTTAACCATGACGGTATGATATACTGTCAGGAGCCTGATGACATTGGGTCTAGAAGTGAAAGCACCAGTAGTCACAGCTGCGTCACTTGTAAGGCGGGAACTTTTAGATTTTTTTTTGTACCAGACCTCGGTTTTCGGTTGTGGTTCTTGAGAGGTCATTTTACCGGTTCCTCTTGCTGTCTTATGTAAAGTGAAATTGAATGTTTTGAATGTTCACAAATGGAATTTATCACTGCTGTTTTCATCAATAAGAGGCTAAACCTGCAAACATTGTAACACTATACCAGACTCCAACCTTCTATTATCTACAACGGTGCCTCACTATAACACGGGTCACCTGTCGCTCAGACCTGTGCGTATGTTCCAACGACATCATATAAATGTGCTGTATCAATAAAGATTACTTACTTACTAGAACTGCTAGTATAAAATGACAGTTACCTTTATTCAAAGTCAGAAGATAACTTTTGTGACATGTGCATTGGGTGATTAGTTCAGAAAACTACTGCAGCCTCTCTCTGGCATCCCTCTGGTCTCTCTCTCTGGACCCTCTCTCTGGTCCCTCTCTGGTCTCTTTCCGGTCTCTCTGGTCTTCCCGTAGTCCTCAGTCCTGCTCCTGCCCATCAGTGCCCATTGCAGCTGTATTTTACAGTGTATGCACAGCTTTTGACAGCTGCAGCAGCGCTCAGACCTACAACCAACAAGTTCTATGAATCTGGTCTCTCTCTGGTCTCTCTCTCTGGTCTCTCTCTCTGGTCTCTCTCTGGTCTCTCTCTCACTTCAGCAGTCGTGAGTTCAGGTGGTTAGAAAAGTGTATAAAGTGTGTGAGAGTTTTAGAGCCTTAAAACATTCAGCTGCTACTTCACAGATGTAGCTTATTGTGGGTTATTTATAAGTCGTAAACTCCGCGATAAACACGTTTTTTGTCTTTTCACAGACCCTTAGCATTTGTTTTATTAGCACCAATTTTACACAACTCAGTCCTATAGTCACATGACAGCATTTATTGGATTTAAAATTAGTTTTCTCACAGTTGGCCCTCTCTACTGTGCGAACATGATGACCTTTTAACAGCAAATGTAAATCCTCAGCTGAATTCTCACATTGTCAGGGTTGTATCCGGCTGAATCCAGGTTCCGGGATGTGAATAGTTTCATGTTCATGGCTCACATCTGAATGCTCAACACTTTTGAGTATCTGGTTGCATAAGATAGAGGAAGTGTCCAATTTAATGACTTCTACTTGCCGTACCAAATGATGCAACGAGAGAGAAGATTTAGAATTCACCCTAACCACATCGGATGCTTTTATTAGGACATATTTGGCTTGTCAAGATTACACCATCACCCAAAGATATTTTGTGTTTGGTAATCTTGCAAATTAACTCCATGTCTCTCCCCATTGTAAATTATTCTGCATTAAAATAATTAGTAAGTAAGTGATGTTTATTTATATAGCTCATTTCACAAACCAAGGTCAGACCCAAAGCGCTTTACAAAGTTCAGAGTCAGATATTGTTCCAATCATTCCACACACGGTGATGACGGAAGCGAGTCCAGAACACAATGGACCATCAGCTCCAACACCATCCATTCACTCTCTCATTTACATTCATACCTAAGGTGCATGTTTTTAGTGGTAGGGGAAACCGGAGCACCCGGAGGAAACCTACGCAGAGACGGAGAGAACATGTAAACTCCACTCAGAAAGACCCTGTTCTGACCGGGATTCGAACCCAAGACATTCTTGCTGAGAAGCGAAAGTGCTAACCACTCAGCCACCGTGCCGCCCATTATTCCTAGAACGTAACCTTAAAGTAGTACTAGAATTTAATATGCTGCTATCCAGAATATATAACTACAATATGTGTTTATAATATTTCGGGTGTTCATTTTGACATGTTTAGATGAATTATGTTAAAAAAACGGCTTTGAAGTGGCACTTTTATAAAAACGCTAGGGGGGGCCAAAATGGCGGCGATGACGTAGGAGAAGGACATCTCACAGCAGCAGACATCAGTCTGGTTGGAAACTGTAGGAGGTTTCACTGTCATCTGAACAAGGTAAAAACATATTTTCATCCGTTTTGTACATAATAGTGTGCAATTCTTTTAATCTTTTAGCCTTATTTGTGAGATTCAAGCTAACTAGTGTTGGACAAGTTAGCTAACTCTACTTGATATCATAAAACATGCTAACAAGGCTAATATTCGTTTTTACATTATGCCAGTCTCACTGTGGTTGCCTTGAATTTATTTACCACAATGTACATTGTAATATTCAAAAATGCTAATCAAAATAACTAATTAAATAAATATTTTACTTTTATGAACAAAAAGCTGCAGAAGTTGAAAACACAGACTACATGTGATGCAATCATTGATAAAAATGCTAATTAAACCGTTAATAGGTGTTAACATTTATGGATATTACAATGTACATTGTGGTAAATAAATCTAAGGCAACCACAGTGAGACTGGCATAATGTAAAAACGAATATTAGCCTTGTTAGCATGTTTTATGATATCAAGTAGAGTTAGCTAACTTGCCCAACACTAGTTAGCTTGAATCTCACAAATAAGGCTAAAAGGTTAAAAGAATTGCACACTATTATGCACAAAACGGATGAAAATATGTTTTTACCTTGTTCAGATGACAGTGAAACCTCCTACAGATTCCAACCAGACTGATGTCTGCTGCTGTGAGATGCCCTCCTCCTACGTCATCGCCGCCATTTTGGCCCCCCCTAGCGTTTCTATGCGGAAGTGAAAAAGTGCCACTTGAAAGCCGTTTTTTTAACATAATCCATCTGAACATGTCAAAATGAACACCCGAAATATTATAAACACATATTGTAGTTATATATTCTGGATAGCAGCATATTAAATTCTAGTACTACTTTAATGTGTCAATCAAACAGCTATAGTTAACACACCTCCATTCCTTATTCTTTCTCTTCTTTTACTTCCATCATCAATGAAAAGCTTGTTGATTTCGGGGCACCTCAAGGTTCGATCTTTGGACCATTTTCTTTTGTATTCTTTGAGATACATTTTCTGCTGGGGTCTCTAATATATATATTTCCAGGCAGCAAGACGACTGTGAATCTGTTTGACCTGCATTTGTTCATAGCATGTTGTACGTATCGGCCCATGCGTGTGATAAGTATAATCCAAACTTGCGCGGTAATTTTCAACCCAAGGATTGTTGACATCAGACAAAAGACAGAGAATAGCTAGATTTACAGCTGCACAAGCTTTGAGACAAATTCTGAGTGAGGATGTTCGATCGCCGTGTGTGTTTTGGATGCTTTTTTTTTTTTTTAAATATATCAAAATCCATACATTATTTTCACAGAAGGTGACGGACAACCAAATTAATATATTCTAAAACAATGATATAGAAACATTCCTACAGTGTATAAAGTCAATGAGGTCATAGCGGTGACAATAGTTCGGTCACACAAGAATTGCACAAAAAGCCTTACTGAAGATCCATATGAGCTTCAAAAACAAACTTTAAAATGTACAAATTGCAGGAGCACAGGTCAAAAGAGTAATAGGATGTGACCTTGTGCTCCCTGTCCCCTCATGCTCATATGTGTGTCATACATATCCGTGTGATACATATATGAGCAGGCACGTATATAATGGCTTGAGTCTGCGTGCGTGCGAGCAACTTAAATATGAGTCTACATTTCCCCCATTCCTCGAATCATAGCAGCCTGCACGCTTCACACATTCTCTCCAAGACCAACGCAGAAAAAAGCAACAGAAACTGTGAAAGTGAAAGTTAAAAGAACTAGTTTCAACGTTATGTAATCCTCTTTCCTCTAAACAGTCAGAATGGGCCTTTTCAACTAAACACAGCTTTATGTAATATTTGAAGATTTCAAATTGTAGTTTTTTTGTAATTTTAACTGAATTTATTGGTGTTGGGTCTTCACAAGGGGCCGACTTGTTTATTGTGTCCTAAAAGGCTATAATGACAATGGTAGAAAGAGGGCTACTCCACTACTACTACTACTATTACTACTACCACTACCACTACCACTACCACTACTACTACTACTACTACTGTCCTGTATTTGCGCTGCAACATTGAAACGAATAAAGGTTGTCTTATTATATTATCTAGGTTTAGACTTGTCCAGGGGTCCATGACCAGTATAACAAAACTGTTTTGATTGGATTCTGAGCTTTGAATTAGCTATGACATGTCCACACTGACTCAGATTGGCTGAATGTTAAAATTAGCTCCAAATAATTAGCTACATGATAAACAATGAGGTATAGCATGTCTGTAAACATGCCTGGTCATAAACATGATAACGACCTGCTTACTTAAGACAAAGAAGAAAGGAAAAAAACCCCCATTGATTTCTTTCCGTTCCAACCAATGAGCATTTAGCCTAGCTTTAGCATTTAGCCGAGGGCCATTTACAGGAACTTTTACGAGAACCAACCTCCTCCTAGGTACTCTGTTGGGCCCTGGTGTGACTTGAGGTTTACTCGGCGCTCATTGACTAAAGCTAGAGCAGGCTTTGACACCAGCAGAAAGCAGCAAAACAACCGACATTTAAAATATCCAGCAGCATTAGCCCAGAAGCCTAGACACCGTTGGAAACAACAGCAGCAAGATGTACAATAAATGGACGGATGATGAGGTGCATTGCCTTCTACAGCACCGAGGCCGGGGTTTGAGCGGGGGGAGGCAGGTGCCGGGGGCTTGGAGGGGTTTAAAAAGATACATCAGCTTCACCGAGGAGCACTGGGGATTCATCACACTCAGAAACAGTGCCGTGAAAAGTTACACAAAACTGAAGGACTATAAAAAACTATATGACCACAACAACCGGAGCGGTTCTGGCCGTAAAATAAATTGATTACGCGGCGATCGAAACTCATGACGCTGCCGAGTGGTGGTTCTCTGCAGTAGGGTGTGACGATATATCGATTCGATTATCGATATGCATTTGCCAAGTATCAATATCGATTTAGAAAGTTTTTTTGAATTGGCATCATATATGGCTACATTACGCATCTCCATTCTATTTATCATGAAATAAAGAGTATTTTTTCTTTTATTTATGCCATAAATTGGCATATTGTATATTTCTGACCAATATATCGATAATCGTGATATTATCGTTATCGTGAGCTTTGTATCGTGTATCGTATCGTATCGTGAGGTACCCTTAGGTTCCCACCCCTACTCTGCAGTGGAGACATGGCCACTGAGAGGCCGACAGAGGACGGTTCCTGTAGCTGCCCCCCCTTTACCAGGAACTCCTGCGGTGGAAACGCAACTAATGTCCATGTTCCTGGTTCCCACGATCTGTTGGATTTTTCTTTTTCCCCAAGACTTGTGTTTACTATCTTTAAATTTTGGGCCCTTCCTTCATTTAAAACTGTCACAGTTTTAGGATGTGTTCAATATTAATTATTTTTTATTTAAAAGGGACAAAAGAATGATGTTTGAGAGGAGGCTCTTCCCAAACTCTCAGTAAGAAAAGCACCAGATTTACATGACAAAATATTCATCATAACTTTGACTACATTACTTCTTTTTTAGGCAAAATGTAAAACCCAGATTGTTTGATGATATTGTTACGACAGAGAAGTGGTGATAGAGGGAACCAGAGAAACCAGAAATACTCTGACCATCCACTGTTCGTTCATGTTCGTTCATGTTGATCTGTCAAACCCAGAGCTCAAAGGTTTTTCGGACCAGTTTCTGAGGCACAACTTCAGACAATTGTGAGTTGTCGAGTTTTCCTGTGGTCAGGCAGAGAACATAAAGCTTTATGTACATTACTGGAAGTGAAACGTGACGTCATCGTGAGGCGGACATGAAAAGAAATGCTGCTATTTAAAGTTTTTTAAAATATAATATTCAAATTAGGGGTCAAAATATTCAAATTTTCTGAGATTTTTTTTGGGGGGGATTTTACATCTGTTGAGCCATAATCACAAAGAACAACTTGATCTATCTCACTTTGCGTTCAGCCAGTCTGTCTTCACGTCGTTATATAATCATTTTCTGAGTTTCCCGTGTGTTTGCGTTCCTAACTCTCGTGTCACACATGAGCTAAGATCTTACACTGCTAAAAATGATCATATTTGCATCAGTCATTTCTTGAATCTGGTGTTTTTTTCTTAATCTGAGAATATTCTGACTGAGATCCTCCAGTGGGACAAAGCCATTTAGTCTTAATTCAAGAACTGCTGCTGTATTCTCTCATTCCAAGGGAGACATTTCTTTTACCTTTTTAAAACAAGACCATTTAGCTTTGTCCCGTTGTTGAATCTTCTTTTACTTAAAATGTGCTCAAATTAAGACACTTTTGGCCAAATTTGAGCTTTTTTTCCCCCATCACTTTTGGCAGTGCGGCAAAAATACATGAGTTATTCTCTAAATATTACAGCTGATCACAGAACCTTGGCATTATCTTATCTGACTTCACCCTAAACAGTCCTGATAACATGTAAACAAAGAGGATAAATTCCGAATAATTCTAAATTCGTGATAGTGGTTTTCTCAATAATCCTAGTCTAAAGTTTGAAGTCACCAAAGTGTTAGACTAATTCACACCGTAAGCATTTCAGCACGAAAGCGTCGGCGTGTAACCTTTTTCCATTTCAACTCATTGTGATATTTACTCTAGTGTTGTGCGTGTGTAAGACGGGCGTAGTGACGGAGATACGACACACATAATAATAATCAGATAGAATAGATACAGTAAGACAGAGCTGACAGAGCAAAACACAACAAAGACACAACAAAGACAAAGCCGACAGAGAAATACAAAATAGGAAGTTTAAAAATAACCGTTAAAAGCTGTTTGATTAAAGTGGGTTTTAAGAAGTGATTTATAAGAGGGTTCTGATGGAGCCTTATCTCCTCGGGTTGTTCCAGACTCGAGGAGCCCGGACAGAGAAGGCTCGGTCACCGTTTGTCCGGAGCCTCGACCTTGGTCTATGTATTGTGTCTATCAATAGATCTAAGGATGGCACGGTGGCTGAGTGGATAGCACACTCGCTTCTCAGCAAGAAGGTCCTGGGTTAGAATCCCGGTCGGAACAGGGCCTTTCTGAGTGGAGTTTGCATGTTCTCCCCTCCGGGTGCTCCGGTTTCCCCTACCACTAAAAACATGTACAATAGGTTTGAATGTAAATGAGAGAGTGAATGGATGGTGTTGGAGCTGATGGTCCAGTGTGTTCTGGACTCGCTTCTGTCATCACCGTGTGTGGAATGATTGGAACAATATCTGACTCTGAACTTTGTAAAGTGCTTTGGGTGACTTTGGTCTGTAAAAATGCGCTTATACATAACTGCTAAATAATTACTTACTTACTATCACACATACCATAGTTCTATCACACATACCATAAGTCTTTCACATGTACCATAAGTCCATCACACATTAAACTTGACTCATGCAGACTCAGAAAGCGGATCTCTGTAGCGTCTTGCATCGTGATTGAGGCGCGTGACTGGAACTTTTTGTGTTTTACATTACCAGTAAAATGTTCTTTATTCCTCCCCCTTCAATCATGATGAAGTCACCAGCCTCATGAATACAGCACAGAACAGACATTCATACAGAAACCTATCAGCGTTTGTCAGCGAAGGCTCCCCCTACAGGCCGAGAATAGAAATGACTGTCAAAAAAAAAAAGCACTTTCAGCAAACAAGGCCCAAATGTGTCAAAGTGAAAGCAGAGATATCGCATGGTCAGAGGCAAGGCAAGTTTATCTATATAGCACAGTTCATCCACAGTGACAAGGCAAAACAGCTAAACAGAACTGATTTTAACCCGGATTTAAACATTGTCAGAAAAGAGGCCTTTCTCACATTTTCAGGAATATTGTTCCAAATTTCAATTCAAAGGGCTCAACAAAACAATATATGTGAAGTCTCCAACATGTAGTAATACTGTTTAAACCTCAGTCCTGGGTCTACAGCCTCAGTCCTGGGTCTACAGCCTCAGTCCTGGGTCTACAGCCTCAGTCCTGGGTCTACAGCCTCAGTCTGGATCTACAGCCTCAGTCTTGGATCTACAGCCTCAGTCCTGGATCTGAAGCCTCAGTCCTGGATCTACAGCCTCAGTCCTGGATCTACAGCCTCAGTCCTGGGTCTACAGCCTCAGTCCTGGCTCTACAGCCTCAGTCCTGGGTCTACAGCCTCAGTCCTGGGTCTACAGCCTTAGTCCTGGGTCTACAGCCTCAGTCCTGGATCTACAGCCTCAGTCCTGGGTCTACAGCCTCAGTCCTGGGTCTACAGCCTCAGTCCTGGGTCTACAGCCTTAGTCCTGGGTCTACAGCCTCAGTCCTGGATCTACAGCCTCAGTCCTGGGTCTACAGCCTCAGTCCTGGGTCTACAGCCTCACTCCTGGATCTACAGCCTCAGTCCTGGGTCTACAGCCTCAGTCCTGGGTCTACAGCCTCAGTCCTGGGTCTACAGCCTCAGTCCTGGATTTACAGCCTCAGTCCTGGATCTACAGCCTCAGTCCTGGATCTACAGCCTCAGTCCTGGGTCTACAGCCTCAGTCCTGGCTCTACAGCCTCAGTCCTGGCTCTACAGCCTCAGTCCTGGATCTACAGCCTCAGTCCTGGATCTTCAGCCTCAGTCCTGGATCTACAGCCTCAGTCCTGGATCTACAGCCTCAGTCCTGGATCTTCAGCCTCAGTCCTGGATCTACAGCCTCAGTCCTGGGTCTTCAGCCTCAGTCCTGGATCTACAGCCTCAGTCCTGGATCTTCAGCCTCAGTCCTGGATCTACAGCCTCAGTCCTGGGTCTTCAGCCTCAGTCCTGGATCTTCAGCCTCAGTCCTGGGTCTACAGCCTCAGTCCTGGGTCTACAGCCTCAGTCCTGGGTCTACAGCCTTAGTCCTGGGTCTACAGCCTCAGTCCTGGATCTACAGCCTCAGTCCTGGGTCTACAGCCTCAGTCCTGGGTCTACAGCCTTAGTCCTGGGTCTACAGCCTCAGTCCTGGATCTACAGCCTCAGTCCTGGGTTTACAGCCTCAGTCCTGGGTCTACAGCCTCAGTCCTGGGTCTACAGCCTCAGTCCTGGGTCTACAGCCTCAGTCCTGGGTCTACAGCCTCAGTCCTGGATCTTCAGCCTCAGTCCTGGATCTACAGCCTCAGTCCTGGGTCTACAGCCTCAGTCCTGGATCTACAGCCTCAGTCCTGGGTCTACAGCCTCAGTCCTGGGTCTACAGCCTCAGTCCTGGGTCTACAGCCTTAGTCCTGGGTCTACAGCCTCAGTCCTGGATCTACAGCCTCAGTCCTGGGTCTACAGCCTCAGTCCTGGGTCTACAGCCTCAGTCCTGGGTCTACAGCCTTAGTCCTGGGTCTACAGCCTCAGTCCTGGATCTACAGCCTCAGTCCTGGGTCTACAGCCTCAGTCCTGGGTCTACAGCCTCAGTCCTGGATCTACAGCCTCAGTCCTGGGTCTACAGCCTCAGTCCTGGGTCTACAGCCTCAGTCCTGGGTCTACAGCCTCAGTCCTGGATCTACAGCCTCAGTCCTGGATCTACAGCCTCAGTCCTGGATCTTCAGCCTCAGTCCTGGGTCTTCAGCCTCAGTCCTGGATCTACAGCCTCAGTCCTGGATCTACAGCCTCAGTCCTGGGTCTACAGCCTCAGTCCTGGGTCTACAGCCTCAGTCCTGGATCTACAGCCTCAGTCCTGGGTCTACAGCCTCAGTCCTGGGTCTACAGCCTCAGTCCTGGGTCTACAGCCTCAGTCCTGGATCTACAGCCTCAGTCCTGGATCTACAGCCTCAGTCCTGGATCTACAGCCTCAGTCCTGGATCTACAGCCTCAGTCCTGGATCTTCAGCCTCAGTCCTGGATCTACAGCCAAGACATTCATGAACATCTATGGACAAATTGTGATGATCTAATCTGTTGTTGGTGAATGTGAATCTTTCCTTTACTCAGCTGTGAATAACTCGTCAGCAGTTTCCTCTTCACACGAGCATCAACAAACCACTGATACTCGTCGCTCGTCACTCGTCACCACAAAAATCACATTCACAAAATCAGGAGAAATTCACCCGACGGCAAAGGTCACGAGTGTCCCAGAGAGTGAGTGAGAGTTCAGGCGTACAGTACCATCAACAAGGAAGCAACTGTTTATTTGATGACTTAAACAGTAAAATGTCTTCACTCTGGAGAAAAAACAACACTTACTTTGTCAGCTCAAAATGACTCCCAACTTCATCTAATCTCATTGAAACTGTGCTTTTTTTCCCCCACGGACGCATGCAGGAGGGTCTAAGGACAGCAGTGATGGTTCAGAGAGAGACCAGAGAGAGAGAGCAGAGAGAGAGAGAGAGCAGAGAGAGACCAGAGAGAGAGAGAGAGCAGAGAGAGACCAGAGAGAGAACACAGAGAGAGAGACAAGAGAGAGAGAGAGAGAGCAGAGAGAGAGAGAGAGCAGAGAAAGACCAGAGAGAGAACACAGAGAGAGAGACAAGAGAGAGAGAGACCAGAGAGAGACCAGAGAGAGAGAGAGAGACCAGAGAGAGAGAGAGAGACAAGAGAGAGAGAGAGAGACCAGAGAGAGACCAGAGAGAGAACACAGAGAGAGAACACACAGAGAGAGAGAGAGACCAGAGGGAAAGTGACCAGAGAGAGAGACCAGAGAGAGAGAACAGAGAGAGACCAGAGAGAGACCAGAGAGAGAGAGAGAACAGAGAAAGACAGAGAGACCAGAGAAAGACCAGAGAGAGACCGGAGAGAGAGACAAGAGAGAGACCAGAGAGAGAGAGAGAGCAGAGAGAGACCAGAGAGAGAACACAGGGAGAGAGACAAGAGAGAGAGAGAGACCAGAGAGAGAGACAAGAGAGAGCGAGAGAGACCAGAGAGAGAACACAGAGAGAGAACACACAGAGAGAGAGAGAGACCAGAGGGAAAGTGACCAGAGAGAGAGACCAGAGAGAGAGAACAGAGAGAGAACAGAGAGAGACCAGAGAGAGAGAGAGAACAGAGAAAGACAGAGAGACCAGAGAAAGACCAGAGAAAGACCAGAGAGAGACCGGAGAGAGAGACAAGAGAGAGACCAGAGAGAGAGACCAGAGGGAAAGTGACCAGAGAGAGAGACCAGAGAGAGAGAACACAGAGAGAGAGAGAGAGACCAGAGAAAGAGAGAACAGAGAGAGAGAGAGAGAGAGTCCAGAGAGAGAGACCAGAGAGAGACCAGAGTGGACATTGCACAAAGCCACAAAAGTCTTAAATAAAGGTAACTATCATGTTACAGAAACAGTTTTTTGATGTTGTTGGAGTAAAAACACACACAACACATTAGTTCCAGTGTTTTTAGGACATATCTGCAGTATCCTTCCACTTCAGGTCACACATCACGGTTTCACATTTGGTAGATTTCCAGCCGGTCTTTGGAAATCTACCAAGTCTAAAACAATATGATTTATTCCAGGATGCATTCACAGACTCTGAACGGCCTCTGGATTCATCACACTCACACTTTCGAGCACAATCTTTCACCTCTGCGTTGGTGTCTAGTGTTTCATTGTGTTGCGAGGAAATGCAGTGGACCAAACGCCATCTGGTGGTGACAAAGGGAAACACACGTCTTAATCTAAACCTGCCCATTACTTCAATCTACAATGTCATTTAAATACAATTGCTGTGACTGCAGAAATGATTCATCTAAAAGCAGTAGATGGTTTTGGAAAAGTAGAAAGAGGTATGTAACTCTATCTATGATGTCACAGAGATCTGACAGATTCAACATGGAGCATTTTGTGAGAATTCTTGGGCTTGAACTCTTTTAAGGAGCTATACCCGTTTCTGCACGGTGTGAATGTTTAGCCCCGCCCCCAACTCGCTCACAGGCTTCTCATTTCCCCTACGCTCTCATCCCACGGAGCCATCTAGTTTTATTTGCGATCTGATGCTAACATTAGCATTAGCACAACGTAAGCTGTACAACAATCAGTGATGAAATGGTACAAAAGCAACGCACTGCTAACAACATATATAACTGAAAGATTACAGCTAGTTTCACGTCCGAATGTAGTCAGAGTATGGATAGTCCGAGCATAGATAGTCCGAGCGTAGATAGTCCGAGCGTAGATAGTCCGAGCGTAGATAGTCCGAGCGTAGATAGTCCGAGCGTAGATAGTCCGAGCGTAGATAGTCCGAGCGTAGATAGTCCGAGCATAGATAGTCCGAGCGTAGATAGTCCGAGCGTAGATAGTCCGGGCACAGATAGTCCGAGCGTAGATAGTCCGAGCGTAGATAGTCAGAGCGTAGATAGTCAGAGCGTAGATATTCCGAGCGTAGATAGTCCGAGCGTAGATAGTCGGAGCGTAGATAGTCCGAGCATAGATAGTCCGAGCGTAGATAGTCCGAGCGTAGATAGTCCGAGCATAGATAGTCCGAGCGTAGATAGTCCGAGCGTAGATAGTCCGAGCATAGATAGTCCTAGCATAGATAGTCCGAGCATAGATAGTCCGAGCATAGATAGTCCGAGCGTAGATAGTCCGAGCGTAGATAGTCCGGGCACAGATAGTCCGAGCGTAGATAGTCCGAGCGTAGATAGTCAGAGCGTAGATAGTCAGAGCGTAGATAGTCCGAGCGTAGATAGTCCGAGCGTAGATAGTCGGAGCGTAGATAGTCCGAGCATAGATAGTCCGAGCGTAGATAGTCCGAGCGTAGTCCGAGCGTAGATAGTCCGAGCGTAGATAGTCAGAGTATAGATAGTCCGAGCGTAGATAGTCCGAGCATAGATAGTCCAAGCATAGATAGTCCGAGCATAGATAGTCAGAGTATAGATAGTCTGAGCGTAGATAGTCCGAGCGTAGATAGTCAGAGTATAGATAGTCCGAGCGTAGATAGTCAGAGCGTAGATAGTCCGAGCGTAGATAGTCAGAGTATAGATAGTCCGAGCGTAGATAGTTCTAGCGTAGATAGTCCGAGCGTAGATAGTCAGAGTATAGATAGTGTGAGCGTAGATAGTCAGAGTATAGATAGTCCGAGCATTGATAGTCCGAGCGTAGATAGTCTGGGCGTAGATAGTCCGGGCATAGATAGTCCGAGCATAGATAATCCGAGCGTAGATAGTCCGAGCGTAGATAGTCAGAGCGTAGATAGTCCGAGCGTAGATAGTCCGGGCACAGATAGTCCGAGCGTAGATAGTCCGAGCGTAGATAGTCAGAGCGTAGATAGTCAGAGCGTAGATAGTCCGAGCGTAGATAGTCCGAGCGTAGATAGTCGGAGCGTAGATAGTCCGAGCATAGATAGTCCGAGCGTAGATAGTCCGAGCTTAGTCCGAGCGTAGATAGTCCGAGCGTAGATAGTCAGAGTATAGATAGTCCGAGCGTAGATAGTCCGAGCATAGATAGTCCAAGCATAGATAGTCCGAGCATAGATAGTCAGAGTATAGATAGTCTGAGCGTAGATAGTCCGAGCGTAGATAGTCAGAGTATAGATAGTCCGAGCGTAGATAGTCAGAGCGTAGATAGTCCGAGCGTAGATAGTCAGAGTATAGATAGTCCGAGCGTAGATAGTTCTAGCGTAGATAGTCCGAGCGTAGATAGTCAGAGTATAGATAGTGTGAGCGTAGATAGTCAGAGTATAGATAGTCCGAGCATTGATAGTCCGAGCGTAGATAGTCTGGGCGTAGATAGTCCGGGCATAGATAGTCCGAGCGTAGATAATCCGAGCGTAGATAGTCCGAGCGTAGATAGTCAGAGCGTAGATAGTCCGAGCGTAGATAGTCAGAGCGTAGATAGTCCGAGCGTAGATAGTCCGAGCGTAGATAGTCCGAGCGTAGATAGTCAGAGCGTAGATAGTCCGATCATAGATAGTCCGAGCATTGATAGTCCGAGCGTAGATAGTCCGAGCGTAGATAGTCCGAGCGTAGATAGTCAGAGTATAGATAGTCCGGGCGTAGATAGTCCGGGCGTAGATAGTCCGGGCATAGATAGTCCGAGCGTAGATAGTCTGGGCGTAGATAGTCCGGGCATAGATAGTCCGAGCGTAGATAGTCCGAGCGTAGATAGTCAGAGCGTAGATAGTCCGAGCGTAGATAGTCAGAGCGTAGATAGTCCGAGCGTAGATAGTCCGAGCGTAGATAGTCCGAGCGTAGATAGTCCGAGCGTAGATAGTCCGAGCGTAGATAGTCCGAGCGTAGATAGTCCGAGCGTAGATAGTCCGAGGCGGTCCCGCAGGTCTCTCCCATAGACCAGTCTCTCCAGAGGATACGATGTAAGCTAGCTCTGTTCAGGGCTTGGTTTCTTCTTTGATCATGTTGTGGCTTTAGTTCCTCTTCTCTTCCTCACTGTTGTGTTGTTCGGGCTGTTTTGCTGAGTCTGCAGTTACAGCCAGAGGAGTTATAGCCACTTATGCTAACATGCTACTGTGTTTAGCAGCGCTGTGGAGGCTAGAGGACGCAGCCTCTGTCCTCCTGTTAAAGTCTCCACTCAGCACTTTTTACGGCCTGAATTCATGCACAGCTGAGTCAATGAGCTCAAGTTTTCAATTAAATTACGGATTATAATGCAACTTGTATGTAGTAATAAGCATTTTTATGAACTTATTAGAAAATAAAACGGGTATAGCTCCTTTAATATGAACCTGTGGACAAAGCAAAACACCTCAATGTATGTATTTAATGGAGTCAAATGGTTAAACACGGTTTCAGCTCAAAACAGTGAGGGTTTTTTTTAAGCTAAAATATGCTCGACAATTGTTTTATTATGATAATTCCAGATGGAGAATCCGTTGGGTCTGTGTGTGAGTCCAAAGAATGAAATTAAAACTGTTCAAACTTTAACAGTGACCGGAGTGACAGGAGGAAGCTGGATTTCCCACCGGACTCAATTAGAACCGACTCACTGTGCACCCCCACATGTGTCACATGATCTCCGTCCTAAACGTATGTGCAGGACTTGACCACTTGAACTCAACTAAATTATTTAAAAAAACATATTTGTCCACGGAGATTATTTAATGACGAGATGATGATTAAAACATTCTGATAAATCCAGTCTATAATAACAAAGGCCCTGATCACAGCAGTCTTGTGTCTTTCCCAACACTTCCTTGTCTCTCTGCTGTTCACATAAACACACGAGAAGCAGGAATGTGTGCTACATCATACAAGCTTTGTCTAAATCTTATAGACGCAAAGTTAAAAGCAGTTGAAAAAAGCAACTACAGCAGGGGTCTCCAACCTGTGGCCCGGGAGCTACCGGTAGCTCGCCAGCCCTTTTTAAGTAGCTCCCCAAAAAAAATTAACTTGAATGAATACATTTTGAGTCAGTACATGTCTATTATGAGAGAATATAGGGTTTTACAGTTTCATTTGTGTTCTCTACGTTTTGTCGTAATTCTTTTTTATTCATACGTGCAAAAAGGAGTAGCTCTCTGCCTCTTTTGTTGCGTAAAAGTAGCTCTTCAATTGAAAAAGGTCGGAGATCCCTGAACTCTCTCAATGTGGGGGTCTCTCTCACTGTGGGGGTCTCTCTCAATGTTGGGGGTCTCTCTCAATGTGGGGGTGTCTCTCACTGTGGGGGTGTCTCTCAATGTTGGCGGTCTCTCTCAAGGTGGGGGTCTCTCTCACTGGGGGTGTCTCTCTCAATGTGGGGGTCTCTCTCAATGTTGGGGGTCTCTCTCAATGTGGGGGTGTCTCTCTCACTGTGGGGGTCTCTCTCAATGTTGGGGGTCTCTCTCAATGTGGGGGTCTCTCTCACTGTGGGGGTCTCTCTCACTGTGGGGGTCTCTCTCACTGTGGGGGTGTCTCTCACTGTGGGGGTCTCTCTCACTGTGGGGGTCTCTCTCAATGTTGGGGGTCTCTCTCAATGTGGGGGTCTCTCTCACTGTGGGGGTCTCTCCTCAATGTTGGGGGTCTCTCTCACTGTGGGGGTCTCTCTCACTGTGGGGGTCTCTCTCACTGTGGGGGTGTCTCTCACTGTGGGGGTCTCTCTCACTGTGGGGGTCTCTCTCAATGTTGGGGGTCTCTCTCAATGTGGGGGTCTCTCTCACTGTGGGGGTCTCTCTCACTGTGGGGGTGTCTCTCTCTCTCCCCCATGTGTCCTTGTGTGTATGCTTCATTCTCTGTTGTCTCTTTGTGTGTTTTTAAGTGTCATAAATGTCATATTTAGATCCATTTGGTTTATGACTAATATAACGAGCCACAACCATATTCTCAGACACTAATCTATAATCCATGACGTCTGTCGCTCACCGCATCAATACGGTGGAAGTGTCTCACCAAGACATTCATACACTGCAAAAAGTGACAAAATATAAGGTAATATTTTTTTTTATTTTAACCTGAGCACATTTTGACTTTCTTAAAACAAGATTTGCCAAGGTGTTTTTCCAGGTGCTGCTGCGATTTTTGTCTCATTCTAAAGGAGACATTTCTTGATTTGTCTTGTGCCGTTTTAAAACAATTTTGCTTGTCCCAATAGCAAATCGTGTTTTTAGACTGTGAAATGTGCGCAAATTACAATAAAACCACTTGATTCAAGCATTTACTACTTTATATTTTATCATTTTTTGCAGTGTCACTTTATAAACTACATTTATCAGTAGTGAGTGAGTCCAGTGACCCCTGTTCTTAGACGGAGATGCTCTGAGTCAATCTGTTTGGTTCTTTCGACCAATGACTGATCTGATTTTCTAATATTGGCAAATCAACAATTCCGTAAAGTCCTGGGGGTGACTGCGGTGGTGCTTTTGGGCTGTACACACATCTATTGATTTGTTCTGAGTTGCACTGAGTTGCGTAACAAAAACTTCCAGACTGCCCCTTTTTACAGAACGACGCCAAACAGGTCATGGCAACAAAGAGGCTTCAATCGTGCCAAAATGCCGGGACCAAAACATGCAAGGTCACACGGTGAAATTTAAAAAAGAGGTCAATACAGTATTTAGGACTGACGATGACGAGTCGTTTTATAAAAATAAATTCAAATCAAGGGTAAAAATAAACACAAAATTCCAGAAATGAGACAGACCCTGAAACAAAAGTGTTTTTGGACAATGTAAGGACAACGAGTGGGGAAAAGCACAGGGCATAGATACAGGGTATAGATACAGGGTATAGATACAGGGTATGAGACAGGGTATAGATACAGGGTATGAGACAGGGTATAACACAGGGTATAGATACAGGGTATAGATACAGGGCATAGATACAGGGTATGAGACAGGGTATAGATACAGGGCATAGATACAGGGTATGAGACAGGGTATACACACAGGGTATAGATACAGGGTATAGATACAGGGTATGAGACAGGGTATGAGACAGGGTATACACACAGGGTATACACACAGGGTATAGATACAGGGTATAGATACAGGGTATGAGACAGGGTATACACACAGGGTATAGAGACAGGGCATAGATATACACAGGGTATAGATACTTAGATACAGGGTATAGATACAGGGTATAGATTCAGGGTATAGATACAGGGTATAGATACAGGGCATAGATATACACAGGGTATAGATACAGGGTATGAGACAGGGTATATATACAGGGTATAGTTACATGGTATAGATACAGGGTATAGATACAGGGTATGAGACAGGGTATAGATACAGGGCATAGATACAGGGTATAGTTACAGGGTATACACACAGGGTATAGATACAGGGTATAGATACAGGGTATAGATACAGGGCATAGATTCAGGGTATAGATACAGGGTATCAGGGTGGGGCACACAATCCATAGAATAGTCCAAAAGTCCACATTATGAAACATAATCAGACTAAAAACAGCTACAATCGAGGGATGCTAAAGCTGCTAAAATGATTTCACTGTAAAAAGTAAAATCTCGGTAAGATTTATGAACTCAAAATAACAAAAATTGTGCTTATTTTTATAGAAACGTTTTTCTTTTGCTTGAATGTAGTTTGTCACGAGATTATTTCACTGGAGAACAACGCTTCATAATCTTGTCAGAGGAAAAAGTCTGAGCGGTGAGTTTTTAAGTATTTGTTCTTATTTTCACTCTTCTTGTTTTGATCAAATAAGTTTGTGACGCTGTAGTTTAAGAAATCATGTCTGAAAAATACTTCTAGTGCAGGTCATTTTTATCAATATAAGCCGTATTTTACTTATTTTCACATATTTAATCTTTTTTTAAGGTAATTTTTCCAGTGTATTAAGTTAAACAAAAGCAACCTGAAGTTTCATATTTAGAATTCTATAAATATACATGTAAAAAGGTGGGTAAACGGACTCGACCTTTGCACTCCGAGGTTTTGTTCTTTCAGCAAACAGCAGAATGTACTTTGGGCACGGACACAAGTTACTGGAACACGCGACATCACAACTGAGACTTGTACTGCAAATGTGAGAAAAGTCACAAACGCATCATGGTCTCAAGCATAAGTATAAGTTATATATAGAGAAGCTTAAAACATATATATTTAAGGGATATATTCATTAACTTTTATGGACATTGGTCGGCCTGCTCCCTGTGGCTCCTGCTCTGTATGTTATCATTGCATCTCCTGTTTGATTCTCTGATCTTTTGTTGGTGAATCGACAACTTTGTACAGACCTCTGAGATGACTGCACTAAAGCCATTTAACTGAAAAGACCTGTTTAGACCTGCTTTAGTGTGAATTATTAATATTCTTCTGTTTGTTTTATTCTGTTTTACTGTTTTTTAATCTTCTCTATTTATATGTTGTTCTTTTAGACCCACTCTGTTAAGAATGTGGCCTCCTCTCTCCTCTGGGTCTTGGTCCTGTGGGGTCTGGGGCCTCCTCTCTCCTCTGGGTCCAGTGGAGTCTACGGGGCCTCCTCTCTCCTCTAGGTCTGGGTCCTGTGTGAGTCTGGGGCCTCCTCTCTCCTCTGGGTCCTGTGTGAGTCTGGGGCCTCCTCTCTCCTCTGGGTCCTGTGTGAGTCTGGGGCCTCCTCTCTCCTCTGGGTCCTGTGTGAGTCTGGGGCCTCCTCTCTCCTCTGGGTCTGAGGCCTGTGTGAGTCTGGGGCCTCCTCTCTCTGGGTCCTGTGTCGTCCCCTGAGGCTGCCGCTGGGTCTCTGCTCCTGGTGCAGACTGCTCCTCGGATGACGCTTCCTCATGTTTTCCATGGTTTGATTCTTTTGCTCTTCTTTAGTCGACGAGTGACAGTTTATCAGACCATAAGGTTATTATTGTTATTACTGTAAATATTATACAGAATTATACACAGCTGCACATGTACGTCTCAGTCGAGGGATCTTTGTTCTTGTAATTATCAGACAGTTCTGCAGTGACTCAGCATTTCAGATTCAGATCTGGAGCAGTCTTCCTGAACATGTGAGACAGACTTCTCTGACCGTATTTATTTAGTTCTGCTCAACTAAATAAATACATACAGTAAATACAATTCAGCGATTGAGCTGTTTTTTGACTTCTTGAACATGGAGCAAAAATACAAGAAAACAGAAAAACAAATATCTTCCTTTTCTAATGTTTTCTGCATTAATCTCCAACATGTTTTTGTTTTTACGCAGTTCATTTGAATTAATGATTTTCATGATTGTACTTTGTAAAGAGCAGATTCTAAGCCTTTCAAGTATTTTGTCTAATGTTTCACTGCAAAAAGGGGAAGGCAACATAAGCTCCTTTGTGAAATGTCTTTAAAATATCTGATGTATTGTCATGTCCACAATTGAGATAAATAACTAAATAAACAAAAGATACAAAGTGATGGAAAATATGTCAAAAATGGCTCAAATTTGGTAAAAATGTGTCTTAATCTGAGCACATTCATTTTATGTTTAACAGATTTAAACAAGTATTACCCCATATTCATATTCTATCACTTTTGGCTATATACTCATCTGTTTTAACAATTGAAAAAATCAAATATGATCATTTATCATCCAACATAAATTGTATTTCTGTTATTGCAAAATATATGACTAAATGTTTTATTCGTGGAAGAATGGAGATGACAGTGCAAACCCTCACGACCAACACAGCACCCGTTTCTTAAAGCCACCGTTTTGATCTCGTCATAGATGCGACTGTGAATCCCCCGTTAACCATTTCCAGTCAGGACTCCACCCTTAAGGTCCCGGTTTGTGGACATATAAATATAACCTCCACTTTTCAAATAACATTCAATCTGCACTATTTTAATACTCACCTTTTCTTCAGCATTTTAATCCATTGTTTTTTGTTTTTGCGCGCTCTGAAGATGCATCCGCGGCCGCTCCTCCTCGCCTCCTGCCTACTCGTTGGGTTCCTGCTCCTCGTCAGAAGGAGCCACAGCAGTCCCACGTGTAACAACCGGTGCTGTCGGTTCGTGGAGGGCTTCCCCGTTCGGCTGAGGAGACTCCGGGAGGACTACTCACAGATCCGCGACTATTACGTAAGTGCGCGCCGTGCCAAACTTGATCCAAAAAGGGCACCATTACGCACGGCCGCGCCACGCATTCTCATCTCTCTTTCTTTTCTCTTTCTCTTTTTGGCTCCAACGCAGGAAGCCAATGACGATCTGGACACGGTGCTGCTTGACAATTCCGTGGAGCAGTCTCTGAAGGTGAGGCTTTACAAAGTTGTTGATTTAGCCAACAGCAGATCAGAGAATCATCCAGTTAGAACACAGGGAGCGGTGTGAGCGCTGAGCAGATCCAGAGTTGGACGCGTTCTGAAAAGAGCGTTGTATTTTGCTGGAGACTTTCTGACCCTGCATACATCATCTCTTCTGTCTTAACCACAGTCCTAACACGAGAACTCCCAGAGCAGTCAATCTGACGGTTTTTAGTTTTGGATGCGTGTTTATACTCAGCCTGTGCACATTGTTAGTCTTCCAAGCTGTGTGACCTTTTCTGTATCTCCGTTTAGAGTATGTCTATGTATTTTTAAATAATAATGATAATAATGTGTACATTTTGATATCTAAGTAGTTTTACCTTTAGCACTTATTAAAGGCTCTAAAACTGATCAAAAACGTATCCATGACTTAAAACTAAAAACTAAAATAGATGGAGCTCTGGTAGTTTCAGAATTCTTATACTTGCTTCTTTATTATGATAAAGTTATAGATTTTAAAACAAAGACAATTCCTCGGCCTCTTAAAAAAGAATTGCACCCTGATTGATTCCCTTTCAACGTCTCTTGTTAATAATTGTTTACTTTGCTGCAAAAATGTGTCCAAATTTGGCAAAATGTAACTTAACTGAACTTAACACAGTCAGAATGTGTCAGACTAAGATTAAAAAAACTTGATTCAAGCCTTTATTACTTCATATTATATCAGTTTGTGCAGAGTTCCGTTAGTTTCACTCACTTTCTTGTGAAACAGAAGCACTTTCATTTTCCTAAATATTTACAATAAGTTTGCAACATAAACAAATTCATCTTCTTTCATTTATAAGAATTTAACTTGTTGCCAAATTCTCAAAACGGAGACTTCTGATTTCTCGTTCTTCTCGGTCTATTCCACGGTTTTACTTCGGCCTCTGTAACAAAATGAATTCACCAAACTCAGCATTTACAGCTTTGTCTTTGTCTTTGTTGTGTGCTCCTCCCACTGTCCTGTAAGTGCGCTGCAACACTGCAATTTCCCCATCGTGAGACAAATGAAGGTTCTCCTATTCTACCGTATTCTCTCTTCACAAAAGTGCAAAAGAAAGTAAAAGCAGTTTAAAACATGTTAAACTGTGGGACGTACTGTACTTTTATGCAAAACAGTTGGAGCCGCTTTTTGAAATAAATATTAATAGATTTAATTTAATCTATTTTAAAATGTAAATTGAATCTATTTTTTTATCAGGTCTTTATTGAGATCTCTTTGTGCTTCTCTTTTATCTGAAGATGGTTCTCTATTCTTCATTCAAAGACAGAAATAGTCATTTATGCACAAAGCTCAAGAACTCGAGATTCAGACAGAGTTAAAGGACCAGGACTGAGGCTGTAGATCCAGGACTGAGGCTGTAGATCCAGGACTGAGGCTGTAGATCCAGGACTGAGGCTGTAGATCCAGGACTGAGGCTGTAGATCCAGGACTGAGGCTGTAGACCCAGGTCTGAGGCTGTAGACCCAGGTCTGAGGCTGTAGACCCAGGTCTGAGGCTGTAGACCCAGGTCTGAGGCTGTAGACCCAGGCCTGCACTGATTGTTCATAAACCCATATTATATAAAGTAAACAGAGTAAACCTGGTCTCTTCCCCAGAGTCCGTTCGCGTGCCTGGCCATGGACGGGATCCTGGGTTTCTACCTCGGCACGGTGCTTCCTGGAGCGCTGCGCAGCGTGACAGACGACACCAAGACCCTGCGGCCGCACATGGAGTCCATTCAGCTGATCTTCGACGAGCTGAAGAGAGAAGTCACCTCATGTGTAAGTGAGCGTCCATTCTGCTTCTTTTCTCCAAGGTGCTTGTCCTGACCTGGTCCTGACCTGGTCCTGACCTGGTCCTGGACCTGGTTATTTTTCATAATTCCATAGATATGAATGAGAGCCGTCAAATTGACTGCTCTGGGAGTCCCAGTGTTTAAGTACAACGAAATATCACTCGAGTAATATTAAGAGTAATGGTCCGAAACATTATTCAAGTAAGAGAAAACAATGATTCATGATTAGCTGGGACACCTAACTTTTAAATCTCAAAACAGTTTCTATCTCTAGTTTTCATATAGTGACGCACAGGGCTTGTCCTGATGTAAACAAAAACATGTTTCCGTGACGATACCATGTTGCCGTGACGATAACATGTTGCCCTGACGATACAACAATAACATGTTGCCGTGACAATAACGTGTTGCAGTGACGATAATGTGTTGCCGTGACGATAACGTGTTGCCGTGACGATAACGTGTTGCCGTGACGATAACGTGTTGCCGTGACAATAAAGTGTTGCTGTGACGATAACGTGTTGCCGTGACAATAACGTGTTGCTGTGACGATAACGTGTTGCCGTGACGATAACGTGTTGCCGTGACAATAAAGTGTTGCTGTGACAATAACATGTTCCCGTGACAATAACGTGTTGCCGTGACAATAACGTGTTGCTGTGACGATAACGTGTTGCTGTGACAATAACGTGTGGCTGTGACAATAACGTGTTGCCGTGACGATAACGTGTTGCCGTGACAATAACGTGTTGCTGTGACGATAACATGTTGCCGTTACGATAACCTGTTGCCGTGACAATAACGTGTTGCTGTGACGATAACATGTTGCCGTGACGATAACATGTTGCTGTGCCTCTTCACTAGATCCTTTTCTGTCACTTTATAAGGTTATCCTCTGAAACCTCGGGTCTCTGTCTGCTCTGTTAATCTGTTAAAGGTCTATTGTGTGTAGAGTTTATTTACTAGAATCTCATGAAGGTGTTTTGTTTGTGAGCCTTTTCTATCTATTGTTTAGTTACTTTTTATCACTTGATTTATTCTTATTCCAAGAACTGTTGCTTTATTTCCTCATTCCAAGGGAGACATTTCTTGTGTCTTTTTAAAACAAGATCATTTTCCCAAATTTGAGCGATTTTTGACTTATTTCTTGCAGTGTTTGCATCATTAATGACAAAGCAAACTCCTCGTTTTCCCTCTAACCCTTTCCAAGTAATAAAAACAATTTTTTTTTTGATTCTGACTAACTGCTTAAACCTTAAAACACCAACATTTGATCCTAAATTTTCAGTGAAAAAAACGCCTCTTGTATAAACTCTATTCTTACGCAAACTTCAGTCACTGTGAGTGTAACATGGTGCTCCTCTGGTCGCTCCGACAAGTTTTCAAAACACGTCTGTCTTTTTGAGTGCGTCACCAGGACTTAAGCAAGACTCATGGAGGAAGTACTTTTTTCCACAAAACTTATGCATATGTAAGATTTTCATGTCATGTGATCATTAAAAGGCCCTGATCCGTCAAAAGGCATTAATAAAACCTGCTCTTTTCCAAAACTTCTTTAACTGATAACAGTAGTTCAGAGATATTTAAATTTCTAAATAAGTTTTCCAGCTCCTAAATCTTGTTATTGTTTTCATTTCGATGTCCCACCCTCCACCGTTTCACCAATCAGAAAGTCTGTGATCCGGGCGCCAAATCTCACCGCGTGGAGCTAATCTCACTGGTAAAGTACCATGTGGCGCAGAACTAAAAAAGGTCTCGTTATGATTCTCAAATCATTAACAACAAAGCAAGGAAAAACCTTTGTGAAAAAGGTGTTGGTTATAGATTTGTTGTTGACAAAACTCTTGTCTATTCAGCTGTTATGGTCCCAGCTGGATTCGTCTGCATATCTGGCAACCTGAGTCAGGGAGAGTGGGAGAGGCTGCAGTACCACTTTTGACCAGATTTTTACAAACTGCTCCTTTAAAGTCGTACGAAGAACATTTGTGTGACGTTCTCTAACTTGTCTTTGCTTTTGTTTGATTGCAGAGGAACTATTTTTCCTGCAAGAGGCCTTTTGACATCCAGACCTTCAACTCCACATACACAAAAGTGAGTCGCCCAATGCCTTAGAGATGAACTCTAAACTATCTGCTTTTGAAATCACTTGAAATTATGGCACTAGTTAAAGCTGGGGTACGTAACTTTCACAGAAAACAAAGTTCATCCAACTCTTAGATGCATTTTTGGCCTCCCTCACGTTTTTATATCTGCTTATTCAGACAGAAAAGTGAAAGGGAGACCGCCACCTTCTCTCAGCCAATCAGCTCTCAGCCTAAAGCGGCAAATAGTGACTCACAGGGCTAATTCTTACATGCAACATTTCATTTTCTAAAAAGGTGAGAACCGTATGTTGTGGACGGATTTGTTCACAGCATTTTGCAAATACAAGACTCCTGCAAACAAAATATATAATTGAAATGGAAAAAAGTGAGGTACCCCAGCTTTAAATTGAGGTAATACGTCACAATATATATGCATTTTGTTTAAAACCAGAAGCAGTATCTCTCTGGTCTCTCTCGCTGGTCGCCCTCTCTGGTCTTTCTCTTTGGTCTTTCTCTTTGGTCTCTCTCTCTGGTCTCTCTCTCTGGTCTCTCTCTGGTCTCTCTCTGGTCTCTCTCTGGTCTCTCTCTCTCTGGTCTCTCTCTCTGGTCTCTCTCTCTGGTCTCTCTCTCTGGTCTCTCTCTGGTCTCTCTCTCTGGTCTCTCTCTCTGGTCTCTCTCTCTGGTCTCTCTCTCTCTGGTCTCTCTCTCTGGTCTCTCTCTCTGGTCTCTCTCTCTGTCTCTCTCTCTGGTCTCTCTGGTCTCTCTCTCTGGTCTCTCTCTCTGGTCTCTCTCTCTCTGGTCTCTCTCTCTGGTCTCTCTCTCTCTGGCTCTCTCTCTGGTCTCTCTCTTCTACTCTTATCAAGGCGTTGTTGTGGAAATGTCCAGATGCTTAAATGAATATTAAGTTTTCTTTTGGATTAAAGTTGTTTTTCTTCACAGATGGAGAGCAAAGGTCTGTTCAAAGCAATGGGAGAGCTGGATATTCTGTTTAATCACATAGAGAGTTATCTGGCCTCTAAACGACAGCGGCCGTCTGCCCCAGCCGCCTGAAGCCGCCTGCCCCAGCCCCCTGCCCCAGCCCCCTGCCCCAGCCCCCCGCCCCAGCCCCCCGCCCCAGCTGCCTGAAGCCCCCTGCCCCAGCCCCCTGCCCCAGCCCCCCGCCCCAGCTGCCTGAAGCCCCCTGCCCCAGCCCCCTGCCCCAGCCCCCTGCCCCAGCCCCCCGCCCCAGCTGCCTGAAGCCGCCTGCACCAGCCCCCTGCCCCAGCCCCCTGCCCCAGTCGCCTGCCCCAGCCCCCCGCCCCAGCTGCCTGAAACAGTCTTGCTTCAAGTGTTAACCACCAGATCACTCCTCACCTGCGAACTGAACTCTGAACTAAACCAAACCTGTTTAGGGCTGTACGGTTCATCACAAATATGAAGTCATCAAAAACGCCACAGATTCTGTTCCGGAATCATCTTGTTTTAATGTGTTAGAAATGATTGTTATTTCATTATTTCAGACATAGATGTTTGTGAGAATCGAGCAGCTCTAGTCACACTATGCAACTGAAAAGTGAACTCCGTTGGTCCCTGTGGGAAACATGGACACAGCTCATATCTGTCTTATAGACAACTAGGATTCTGAAGAAGTGCAGTACTTTCTGGACAATGAGCCACGACTTCCTTCAAGGTCTTTGATCTCTGCGTTCCCTGGAGGGTGAAGGGGATTTGGACAAAACTCCATCAGCAGCAGACATTCCTGCTTCAGGGTGTTTATGTGAACAGCAGAGATCTGAGGAAGTGCAGAGAAATACACAGGACGTGTTTGTAAAAGATTAGGGCTTTGTACAAAGCACTAGTGGAATGTTTTGGTCAACATAGACTGGATTCACAGAGTGCTTCGATCCTCACAGTCAGCGGTTTAAAACATTGTCTCTGAATCATGTCGAGTCCTCGTCAAACAGTATCGGCTTTGTTTTCATCGGCTGTTGTGCAGCCTTTATGTGGTGAGCTTAATAGTCCAGAAAGTACTGTGTATATAATAATGTTACTCTGTAAATTATGTATTTATGTGTATTTATTATTTTATTTATACAAATAAATGTCTATTCTGACACAATGTATGGTTCGATCGTTGCATCACAGGTTTGTCATAGTCTCAAACTGTTACAATCGGTCATTCATTCAGTCTGTTTTTGGGAATGTGGCCCTGGCCACAGCTGCCCTGGGGCACACTGTGGAAGTGGCGTCAGCTTGTCTGGCCACTGCTCCATGGTCCAGGATCAGTTTTTCATTGGGTCTGCGTTAAGGGTCACATTTATGGTTAGGGTTAAGAACAGGGTAAAGGTCAGGGTTAGGGGTGAGTCCAGGACCAACATGTAAGAGTAAAGTACAGTTACTGAGTAAAGTAGTGACATCAGATCGTGCCTGATCACTGCACGGTTCACACGATGGAAGTTTGTGGAATTTCTTCACTGCATTTCACACAATCGACAAAACACAAACATCACAAAGAAAGCTTGAGCGATATGTACCATCATCCTCTCTGACCCCCACCAACCATTCACACACACCAGACTCATTCGGAAGTTGGTGAAGTCACTTGCCCAAAGAGACTACCACAGTTTGGCACTTTAAAGCCCCAGCCGCCGCACTGTGGCACCTGGTGTTCCCAGAGGTCTACCATCACAGCACTAGCCAGGCCCTGTCATGCTTAGCTTCAGAGGTCTGACAGATCTGGATTTCACCTGCAGCTTTGAACACTTTTGAACAAGTTCTGTGTCTTCGGTGTTTTCGGTGAAACTTTAAGCTTTGAGAAGCAGCCTCCGGAGTGGATCAGAACAGATACACTGCAGCGGTTTCAGAGCCGACTTCTCTGCTGCGATGACCTCAGCACTTCCCGCGTACATTTGGACATGAGCCGACATTAGCCGAGAACAAACATAAACAAAAATGGCGGCGGGTCGGCTAATGCTAACGTGTGCTTCGAGCGCTACACGGAGGAGGATTCTACTGCTTTGTCCAAATAAACAAATAAAGAATGCTTTCTTACTTAAATTTACGCAAAACAGTAGTTTCATTTTCCATGTTCGCAGCTGTTGTTAAATACAGAATGATGTTGGTTCTTTCCCGTCTTTGCCGCGGCCTGAGGAGGATGTTATTGAGAAGTGGTTCTACTGCCGGGTGTCACGTGAGTCGTGTTGTGAAATTCCACTGCCCCCTACTGGCCGGGCGCTAGAACTACATTGTTTTCAGTTTTTGTCTAAACGCTGTGCCAGAGCCGGGATGTTTTTGCGAATTGCTTTGCAGCGTCTCCGTCTTTGAGATCATAAACACAAGTTCACAGAGTCCTCCAGCCAACTCCAGCTCTGCCAATAGAAGCATGTTGTACTTTGTTGTGAAGCTCAGAACCTCCAGAACTCAGCTTGAACTTTATTTCCACGCACCCACTTTTTTTTTTGAATGAATGATATTAATCCAATCCAATCTTAAAAAATACACACATGTATAAACTCAAATAAAAACACAGTATAATACATAATACAGTTTATTTAGTAAGTTTGTGACCAATGACCAAGTCCCAATGAGCTGCAAAGAAATGTTAAGACTTGAGCTTTTATAAACATGACTTGGACACAACAGTTTCCTTGGACAGACCAGAGCAAGACTACAGCGAGAAATGCACCAAGATGTCTATGCATTTACCAGCACAGACGGCTGATGGTAAAACGCCTCAGTGTTTCACAGAAGTACACACACACACTGCACACAGTACACACACTACACACTGCACACACACTGTACACACACTACACACTGCACACACACTACACACACTACACACTGTACACACACACTACACACTGCACACACACTGTACACACACACTACACACACTACACACTGTACACACACACTACACACACTACACACTGTACACACTGTACACACAGTACCACTGCCCCACATCACAGGGAGAGGTCTCACATTTTCACAGGCGTCAACAAGAACACTGCTGAACTTGTGGATAGTACTACATTACTGGTGACATACAAGTGCTAACCACTCAGCCACGTCTGCAGGTTGTTTGAGCAGAACTGGAAATTGTTACATAGATTGTGTCGCTGCTAGGTTTGGAAATGACTGCGACGACTTCTGTAACCGCCATGAGATAAGTCAGAGAGAAACCTGTGAGAACAAAACCATCTGGAACTCGGAGAAATATTTATAGCTTTTTGTGACTATCCATCCATCCATCCATTTTCTTCCCCTTAATCCATTTCTGGGTCGGGGGGGTGGCAGTCAGAGCTGCACCCAGTTCACTGATCCTCCTGCAGGTGGTGAGTCCACAGGAGCTGAGATCTTTCAGTGGGAGCTTTTAGGCAAAGTGGGGTTAAGTGTCTTGCCCAAGGACACAACGACAGCAGACATCAGTGGGAGTCGTGAAGTAGGTCTTACCGTGGGCTTGAACCCACAACCTTCAGGCCAATGCTCTACCAACTGAGCCACTGTCGCCCTTTTGTGACTATAATAATTAAATCAGCGTTGTTTTGCTTCCTCTGATGTTGGTTAAGTGTCAGTGTGGCCTTTTCTCCCAATCTCTCCGGTTTATCTCTCTTTGACGTGTCTCTCAGGTCTCTCACCCTGGTCTCTCTCTCTGGTCTCTCTCTCTGGTCTCTCCCTCTGGTCTCTCTCTCTGGTCTTTCTTTTGGTTTCTCCCTCTGGTCTCTCTCTCTGGGTCTTTTGGTTTCTCCCTCTGGTCTCTCTCTCTGGTCTCTCCCTCTGGTCTCTCTCTCTGGTCTTTCTCTTTGGTTTCTCTCTCTGGTCTCTCTCTCTGGTCTCTCTCTCTGGTCTCTCCCTCTGGTCTCTCTCTCTGGTCTCTCCCTCTGGTCTCTTTCTCTGGTCTCTCTCTCTGGTCTCTCCCTCTGGTCTTTCTCTTTGGTTTCTACCTCTGGTCTCTCTCTCTGGTCTCTCTCTCTGGTCTCTCTCTCTGGTTTTTCTCTTTGGTCTCTCCCTCTGGTCTCTCTCTCTGGTCTCTCTCTCTGGTCTCTCCCTCTGGTCTCTCTCTCTGGTCTCTCCCTCTGGTCTCTCTCTCTGGTCTTTCTCTTTGGTTTCTACCTCTGGTCTCTCTCTCTGGTCTCTCTCTCTGGTCTCTCCCTCTGGTCTCTCTCTCTGGTCTCTCCCTCTGGTCTCTCTCTCTGGTCTTTCTCTTTGGTTTCTACCTCTGGTCTCTCTCTCTGGTCTCTCCCTCAGGTCTCTCCCTCTGGTCTCTCCCTCTGGTCTCTCCCTCTGGTCTCTCCCTCTGGTCTCTCCCTCTGGTCTCTCCCTCTGGTCTCTCCCTCTGGTCTCTCTCTCTGGTCTCTCCCTCTGGTCTCTCTCTCTGGTCTTTCTCTTTGGTTTCTACCTCTGGTCTCTCTCTCTGGTCTCTCCCTCAGGTCTCTCCCTCTGGTCTCTCCCTCTGGTCTCTCCCTCAGGTCTCTCCCTCTGGTCTCTCTCTCTGGTCTCTCTCTGGTCTCTCTCTCTGGTCTCTCTCTCTGGTCTCTCCCTCTGGTCTCTCTCTCTGGTCTCTCCCTCTGGTCTCTCTCTCTGGTCTTTCTCTTTGGTTTCTACCTCTGGTCTCTCTCTCTGGTCTCTCCCTCTGGTCTCTCCCTCTGGTCTCTCCCTCTGGTCTCTCCCTCTGGTCTCTCCCTCTGGTCTCTCTCTCTGGTCTCTCTCTCTGGTCTCTCTCTCTGGTCTCTCCCTCTGGTCTCTCCCTCTGGTCTCTCTCTCTGGTCTCTCTCTCTGGTCTCTCCCTCAGGTCTCTCCCTCTGGTCTCTCCCTCTGTCTCTCCCTCTGGTCTCTCCCTCAGGTCTCTCTCTCTGGTCTCTCCCTCAGGTCTCTCCCTCTGGTCTCTCCCTCTGGTCTCTCCCTCTGGTTTCTCCCTCTGGTCTCTCCCTCAGGTCTCTCCCTCTGGTCTCTCCCTCAGGTCTCTCCCTCTGGTCTCTCCCTCAGGTCTCTCCCTCTGGTCTCTCCCTCTGGTCTCTCCCTCTGGTCTCTCCCTCAGGTCTCTCTCTCTGGTCTCTCCCTCAGGTCTCTCCCTCTGGTCTCTCCCTCTGGTCTCTCCCTCAGGTCTCTCCCTCTGGTCTCTCCCTCTGGTCTCTCCCTCTGGTTTCTCCCTCTGGTCTCTCCCTCAGGTCTCTCCCTCTGGTCTCTCCCTCAGGTCTCTCCCTCTGGTCTCTCCCTCAGGTCTCTCCCTCTGGTCTCTCCCTCTGGTCTCTCTCTCTGGTCTCTGGTCTCTCTCTCTGGTCTTTGGCCTCTTGCTTCTGTCATCATGATGTGAATGAACAAATATCAGTTATTGATCTTTGAAATTCGTTACATAAATAAAGTTGACTGACTTCACAGCAGGAGACGTTCTTTCGTCTTTGATGTGACCATTTACAAAACACTACATTTGTGGTGAAGCAGTGATTTCTAAATGACTTTGTTCAAACAATTGTCAAAAGTTTGATTTGAACCAGGAGGACGTGACTCACCTGGTGTCGTACTATCATCTCTAAAATAGAAGTGCAGCTGCAGCAACAGTCATCGCAGAAGTACTGAGAAGTACTGGAGGCAGATACTGCAGTATTATCGTAGTAATATCCTTCTACATGAGCAGAACAGACATCAAAGCTTTAGAATCATCTCATATTTGTGATGTCACCAGACTCTGCAGCTTCAGTGTTTATCCTGTTTTTGTTTAGTTTAAAAAGTGTTTATTATGTGTTTGCAGGCGCCGATGATCCAAGATGGCGTCCTGTTCTAATCAATGGTTTGGAGACCAAAAGATTAGCGGAACTCGCCCTTATTTGGGCATCGTCTGGTCCTCCCGGTTCTGCGCAGTGGACAAGCTCCCATGATGCTTTGCGCCAAATACGCGTGTGTGTCTCTCATGCACGTGCACAGAGGGCCGCGCTCTGACCAATCAGAGCTGCTGATCAGAGCGGGTTAGAGCGGGAGGCAAACGAGCAGTTTGTTACATTAAAGTGCTACATTGAGTTCTATGGGACTTTTTAGCTCACGTGAATTTATTCTGCAGTACCATGAGCGCCCCCTGTGGCCATGGGTGGGACAGCTACAAGCTATAAATACTCTATCCAGTTATTATTATAGATGCATGATTACGATAACTCTTCTTCATGGAGATGCGTCACTTTTCCGACTTTAAAAAGAGCTAAATCTGTAAAGCTCCGCCCTCACCACCACAAACACACACAGACACACACGCACACACACACACACACACACACACACACACACACACACACACACGTGCATCCAGATCACAGCTGAGTCATTGTTGGACACTATGATTTCCAGTGATCTCAAAACCAGCTTTTCTTCCTAATTTCTCAAGATGAAATTCACAAACCTCACGTGTGATTGTGAAAGCGTTGGCATCACTTCCTAAAGACACGCCGCCTGCATTTCCAACACAGTCCAAAAACGCTGACTTCAAACAAAGACTGAGACAAGAATAGATTTCTTTTCAGGTCTCCAAGTTTCTTCAAAGCGCCCTCCCCTTCTGCTCAGCGTCTGACCTCCAAGTACAGAGAAAATGGCTTACTTTGTGATGTTATAATAAGACCACATGTTGCAGAAAGTTATTACGGTTACATTATTGTATTGAGGAAGGACATTTCTTTAACCGAGGACAAATAAGACAAAAGTCAAATCAGGAGACGATATTCAAGGAACAGAGACAGAAGCAAACATCTGCGGACAAGAAAGTCGAGCCAAATAAAAAAAGTTAATATCGTTCCCAGTGAGGGCGGGTCCTGGCTCTAAAGGCTCCATGCTCCTTGGTGGTGGGGGTGTACAGGAAACAGAATTATCCGCTGAACAGTGACGTGCAGAGGTTGGAGAGGCACAGACTTCAGCCCAATCAGATGAACGTTTATATAAATCAACAGGACCTACAGAGCGGCTTATTCAGTTTGGCAACAGCAGAATATGTTTCATATCTGAATTGTTTGCTCAAAGTATGTAAAAAGCACATTTAAAGGTGTTATGGGTCTTACCTTAAACTTGAACAGCACTGACCACTTCAATTCAAACCAGATCATGTTTAAGTCCAGATAATAGTTTGAGCGTAGATCCTCCATGTAATATATATAATGAGGTTTAAAAGCTAACAGTGTCTCAGTTGGTAGAGCATTGGCCTTTGAGCCTGAAGGTCATAGGTTCGAGCCCACCATGAGACCGTCTCCACCGACTTCCAATGACTGCTGTCGTTGTGTCCTTGGGCAAGACACTTAACCCCACTTTGCCCGAAGCCCCCGCTGAAAGATCAAGCCTCCTGTGGACTCAGCACCTGCAGGAGGATCAGTGAGGGGCTGGTGCTCTGTGGACTGGGTGCAGCTCTGGCCACCCCCCCCGACCCAGAAATGGATTAAGGGGAAGAAAAGGGATGGAGTTTTAAAAGTAAAAAACAGACGTCTCCTCCATAGATGTGTTTTTCTGCAGCCAACTCTCGGGTACATCAGATTCTTACCCTTCACCTCTTCCTTATCATTCCCTTATCATTCCTATCGTCATTGGAAGCATAACATTACCCTGAGGCTTTGAAATCATTTAAAATATGTAATAAATGATCTTATAATATATATATTATATACAGTATGCATACAGTACGTACATATATATATACACACACACACTGTAGTGGATAGCATGTTCTTAGAAGGTCCTGGGTTTGATTCCTCCTCCATGCCCCTTCTGGATGGAGTTTGCATGTTCTCCCTGTGAAGGTTTCCCCGACCACTAAAAACATGAACAGGTAAAGTGAGTGTGTGACTGTGGGATTACAAATGGAAAATTTATTTATAATCTGGTCAATCTGAACAATACACACTGTCCAAAACAAACTAATATAAACAATTTTTCCTTTTGGCAAATGTTTATTTATACATTGTCCCTGTAATAATAAAAATCCTGCCATATCATCAAAATAACCTGCTCTGGAGTTCTTTTCATCCATTACGCAGAGTAGACACTGTTGAGCACGTACAATATGGACTTTTGAGGAAATCTTTGCGATGACACATCCTCGTTGTTTTACCTGACTCATGATTACATTTTACACACACACACACAACACAAAACGGAATCCAGAGACATTGGATTTTTAAATACTAATGGAAATACCGATTATCAGATGTTTTAACCCGCTCAAATTTTTTTATTTAAATAATTGTGGCGTCCTTGGGTCAAAATGACTCGCCGGTGATTACACTTTTTATTCTAGCTGAATGTCGACTTATTGAGCCCCCTCTGGGTCCTGACAGAGATGGGTCCAATGCTATTTGTATTTTATCATTATTCAAAACAATACTGAACAAATTACCAAAACAAACTTCATGAGTTATACATGAGTAATACTATACAAACCATAAAATCTTGTTGGTTTTTTAGGAAAAAATGTGAAAAATGTGAAAAGTTTGACTCGAGGACGTGGGATGAACACGGAAAATGAGTAAAACACAAAATAAATTCTGACGACCAGTTTTTACATGAAGTCAAAGAATCACAAGTAGAGAGCGAGAAATCTTACATTTGTGAAATGAACCAACTCAGACTCTGAGGAGCACAGGGACCGGCCTCCTGCTGGGACTCTGAGGAGCACAGGGACCGGCCTCCTGATGAGCACAGGGACCGGCCTCCTGAGGAGCACAGGGACCGGCCTCCTGAGGAGCACAGGGACCGGCCTCCTGCTGGGACTCTGATGAGCACAGGGACCGGCCTCCTGATGAGCACAGGGACCGGCCTCCTGAGGAGCACAGGGACCGGCCTCCTGCTGGACCCAGAGTCAGAACTAAACACGGGGAGGCAGCGTTTCAGATTCATACAGCTAAAACTAAATGTCTTCGTCTCATTGACAAATCTTGTTTTTTTTAACCGCTTCATTTTGTAGTGAATGTACAGACTTTGTAGCAAAACAGAATATAGTTTTATATATGCTATAGTTAAATGTATATACATATTTTTAAAGCACCCATGTGAAATGTGTCATAATAGTTACAATAAAAGTAAAAAAATAAAACACAAAAATTAAAAAAAGCAAAATGAATAAACATAATAGTTAAATAGAAACATCCAAATGGTCATATTTAATTTCGTTATTCTGTTTTAAGGCAGAATCTACTCAAAAATAAAAACCACTCTATTTAAGCATTTATTACCTGTGTTTTATCATTTCCGGTGTGTATTGTGTGATTGTTTCCACTTTGTTTTGTTGAGCACTTTGAGTTTCCTTGTGTATGATCTGTGCTTTACCAACACTGAAAACTGGCCTCGTCGACATCACTCACGGTGGGAAAAGTTTAGCAAACAGCCTTGAACCTCAGTCAGACCCAGATCTGCATCAGAGGAAGAGCCGGGGTTGGCACATGGGCAGCTGAGTCAAAGCCCACACACACACACACACGTTTATTCTATGTGGAGATTCCAGTCAGTCACTCCGCAGACACCTCGAGGTCCGGCTCAGACATTCCACTCGTGACCAACACCATCAGCGGCATTTTTAAGGTTTTTTTTAGAACGGCGTTGACCCAAAGATGCAGCGTGTCGGACGTGACTTAAAACAAAATTAGCTAATAATGGTCACACAATCAAAAGCCCGTTGTGCGTCACACTCTACCTTCTGTGATGATTCAGACACTGGTAACGGTTAAACTGGGGAATAGGTTGCCAGGTTGAGGTGAACAAGAGGTTGAAAATGTATAGTGTGTGAATGTAGTGCATTTAACACAGTATCTGGCAACCTACAAAATATTGAAACACTTGAAGCTGAAAAAAACTGGAACAAACGTGTCTTTTGTAGATTTTTTTAATCCAAAGCTTGCAGCAGACACAAAACTTTGACGCGTGGAGCTTTAACAAAGACTCAAAAGACAGAAAAAAAAAGACAGTCCTGTGCTTTCTCTACAAAGCGTCCGAAAAAGACGAGAGAATCAAACTGAAAAATGAAAAGTACAAACGTTTAATGAACATTTTACAGTGTACGAGTGAGATTTACAATGTGAACTACGTTACCCATGATCCCTTGTGTGTGTGAGAGACAGAGGGAGGGAGGGGGGGTGTCAATGAGCCAATGGTTAAACTAAACATTGAATTTGATGGATTCTATTTGGACAGCTGCTGGTGTGTGTTTTGTAAGTACTTTCTACTTGGGGTGCCGTCTAGAATATTCTATCATGAAATGGTCTTTTAACCGGGAAATGGAGAAACAGTGACAAAACATATATGCAAAAGAAAATATATAGCTTCACAAGTCTGCCAGTTTGTCCCCAGGGGGCGCTACAACTAACCCACATGCATATAATCCCTTATCATGGCCACTGCTAGCCTGGCCACTCAGGACCGGTGGATTTGTTTGTGTCAAGTTGCCATTGCCCAAACGGCTGATTCCCAATCAGTGGTCCCTCGTTTATCGCAGAAGTTACGTCCTAAAAGTAACTAACAGCTGTAGGTTTAAGACTGTAAAACCACTCTCCACACTTTTAACACTTTTCTAACCGCCTGAACTCACGGCTGCTGAAGTGAGAGAGACCAGAGAGAGACCAGCGAGAGAGAGACCAGAGAGAGACCACAGGAGAGACCAGGAGCGACCAAAGAAAGACAAGAGCGAGAGAGCAAGAGAGATTGACCAGAGAGAGGCCAGAGAAAGAGACCAGAGAGAAACCAGAGATCGACCAGAGTGAGATCAGAGAGACCAGAGAGAGGGGGAGAGAGACCAGTGACAGAGCCCAGAGAAAGGTGTATCTTTCTATGGGTGTTATAATGAGGGACCATTGTACTATTTTCACAGATGAGAAGTTTGCCCATCATTAAAACGTCTACCTTTTAAGTTGCAAGGTTTTTTTACATTTTAAATCTGAAATCTGTAAAGGAGTGGACATAGTGAGACATATTACTCTCTTGCCCCGGTCTCAGTTTGACTAGTGCCATGGGCTGATTTGGCAACTTATCAAATACATAAGACTTTTTCTATAACATGAGGGGGGAAAGAACACAGGGGTCATATAGAAAACTAAAACCTGAAGGTCTGAAGCTCAGATGAAGCACAACTCAGAAGTGACAAAGAAAAGTTCCAATGAATTTTAATGAATCTGGAACCAGCTCTTTCTGCCACCAATGTTTACCCATAGCATGCTAGCTACGTCCACTTCTTACAGTTGATTAAGTCTCTCCTCTGCTACAGTGTTTACAATCACTGATGTGGAGTGAGAATCTCTTTTTAAAATGATTCATAAAACATCAATTTGATAAAGCTGCTTGACATTTGAGAGCTTCGGCGGTCGGGCATTTGTGAACCTTTAGGGCCAAACGGGCAATGACATAACTCAATCATTTTAATGAATTGAGTGACCCATGTCATGGGTTATAAACTAATACGTTCATGAGAAATCTTTAACAAACAAAGATAAAAGGCACATTTAGACTGCCAAAAACGCAAGAATAGGTTTTTGAATTAAGTAGTATCTATCCTGTAGTATTTTGACTCTTAAAACATGTCATTGGAACATGCAAAAATAGCATCTTCTTAAAGTATATTAAAAGTAGCACAATGTCTTATTAATTAGAGGACAAATGCTACTGATCTCTGACTACAGCAGAGGTGTCAAACTAGTTCCAGAGAGGGCGTGTGTGGCTGCAGGGTTTCATTCCAGCAGCACACCAGACTACACCAATTTCCTCAGGTTAAGACTGGACTCACTTGGTCTGGATCAAAGCTGGAGGATTTCAGCGACTGTAATGGTCGAGATGGCTACACGATCTCCAGTCAGTTTGTGGGCTACACTACAAACTGTATATAGATGGCTAATGCTAATCCGCTAGCTCAATGAAGTCCAATAGAGAAGTGGAGGCAAGTTCTGCTCCGACTTGCTCTGGCTCCCATCGACTTGTGTTCAAAGGAAAGCTCTCTGTGATCCTGGTGTTTATATTTTGATATCGTCTTTGATTGACCAATCAGATTCACAGGTAAAACTCCAGCTTGCCTTAGCAACTCTCTAGAGGAAAAGGAAATGGCTGGATGTGGTTGCTGCTTCTTGGAATGAAAACCTGTAGCCACACCAGCCCTTTGACACCCCTGGTCTGTAGGCAAAACTTTTAAGGCAGTCAAAATACACCAAGACGATTTCTGCTTCTTTCAAAATGCTACTTATTTCTTAGGCTTTTTAGCACTAGTTCATCGCTGCGGAGATGTTACCGCTTTGCCCTCGATAGATTATTCCACGGTCTGGCATTAAACTCATCTGTTCTCAATTAGCTACAGGTCAGGTCTGCAAAGAGTCGACCCGGTTCACAGTAAAAAAGTGCTTTTTCCCCCCCGATCTGTGAAAAAACACAACGTAATAAATATATTTGAGATTTTGATCAATGCCCCACTGTGGAATATTGCAAGCAAAGCAAATCTCCATGAAGGGTTGTGAAAGCGGGTGGCCAGGCTAGTTCAGTACAGTATCCATACATCAGAATAGGTCCTCGTCGTGCATAGACAATCTTTGACAGTTTTTGAAGACACAAGATACTTAGGATAAGGCGTTAAAAGTTCATTTATGGGGCTACAGTCCTTATTAAAGCTACGTTTATGTGATTTTTGACTCGAATTGTTTCGACAAATTGAGGCGGTGAGGTGTCAAAAAAAAACAAATGCCACTTTCCGTATGTGCATAGGCCTATTTAAAAAAACATTCACAAACTACACGTATATATCGACATTCCCTGCTTCACGAGGACACAAAATCTAACTTTAAAACTTTTTTTTTTTTTACATTCAATCTCCATCCATAGAATTCTGTTATGACAAAATAAACTTCCCTTAGTAGCGCTCGTTTTGGGGATCTAGCCGTTTCCTTTCCCATTCATAAACGCTCGCCGGGGGCCGAAAAATCTCAACGCTAGCACAAGGCTTCTTCTGCTAAAGTCCCGTGTTTAAAACCTGATGGCGACAAAGAGAGACCACATCTCTTTGACTACATTTCATAATCTCTTAAAATCAGAAACTTTTGGGGTCATGGTAAAAACAGAACAAAAACATTGAAAGTTGGGTGCAGTGCGACAGTATTATTGCTTCCATGTTCTGTGTGTGTAACTGTGTGTGTGTGTGTCTCTCAGTGCGCCTCCGTCTGCACCTCGGCGATGGCCTCGGCTTTCTTTCGCCGCTTGTTTAAAAGTGGGTTCGTCGAGTCTTCGATCTTCTTGATCTTGATCTGTTCGTAGTCGACGCGCATCGTGGCCAAGGCACTCGTCATCTCCTCCTGAAACCGGACCGGACACAAACACACAAAAGCATTAAGATTAAGAAATATAATCAGCGAATCAGTTCCAGAAAGGGCTGGTGTGGGCGCAGGTTTTCATTCCGACCAAGCAGGAGCACACCAGACGCACCCCATTTTCTTCTATTCTTCGGGGTATTACCAGATAGAATAAGAACTGAGTATTAAAGCAAATGTGCAGCTAAACTAATAATGACTTTAAACAGAGACCCATGGTTAGAGTCTGGTGTGCTCCTGCTTGGTCGGAATGAAAACCTGTAGCCACACCGGCTCTTTGGGGACAGGTTTGACAGCCCTGCCCTGAATTTATCATAACACTTTGATATCTCAACAGAACAGGAGTCAAAGAATGAACTAAGATTATCGCATTAACCGAGTCATTACTTTAAGTTCTACTTCATTGTTACTGTAGAGTCATTTGTCCTCTGCATTTGACCCACTCTTCCAACGCCACTCTGGGGAGCAGTGCTAATCTGCAGCTCACAGCTCAGGAGTCAGGACTGAACAAACAAGGCTTTTAAAGTATTCAATTTTTTTGTTTATTAAAGACCCAAAGTGAATGGTTGAAAACATCGACCCACACGAAGAATGTGTTCCATCTTTTACATACTCAGAAGGAACCATGTCAGGCATACAACATCATTGAATCATGAGGTATTTTTACGCACAGTTACACTCAAGGAATTCCATTCTATTTTGACAATTACATAAGTAAAATCTACTTAAAATAATAAGTCCATAAACTCTGCTCTGACAAAAGGCTCCACTTCATTGTGTCATCTCTCTCTGCTGTTCACATAAACACACTGAAGCCGCTGAAGCATGTCTGGAGATGAACAGCTGATAGATCGCTCCGTCGCTGCACTCCAGGGGGCGCTCTAACAAACTAAAAAAACTCGGGAAAAGTCTAGGCTTATCGTCCGACAAGTACTGCATATTGTGTTTTTAAATTCCCTTTAAAAAAGCAATATACACTTCAGTTTTTTATTTGTTAAAAAAGTTTAAATTATCCAATAAATTTCGTTCCACTTCACGATTGTGTCCCACTTGTTGATTCTTGACAAAAAAATTAATTTTTATATCTTTATGTTTGAAGCCTGAAATGTGACGAAATGTTGAAAGGTTCAAGGGGGCCGAATACTTTCGCAAGGCACTTTACTTTGGACAAGTATTACCCAATACTAGTCATATGAAGTCAAAATACAACTTTGATTTCTGTCATATAAAATAAAGTCTGAACCTTGACATCCTCCCAGGCATCCTTCTCCTCCTTCAGAACTCGACTGGTGTGAAGCGGCGTCTGTGGCACCTCCATCGATTGCTGAAACACAAACCTCATTAGATTTGTTGGTGAATATTAACAACATCGAAACAAAAAGAGTATGTCCTCACATTGATCCAGGGGTGGTTCATGAACTCTGTGATGGTCATTCTCTGAGTGGGTTCAGTCTTCAGCAGAGTCCTGATCAACTGTTTGGCTGCGAAGACACAATCGAAACTTAAAAACCACAATTTACTGAACCTGGTGAATGTGCGAGATTTCGATTAGAGTCAGAGATTTTCATGTACAAGGCCTCAGTCAGGAAACGGTCTCAGTGATTTTCAACCACAGTTTGTTGAATGGCACAACAGACGCAGACTTGAATGTGACATAAAAGTATTTTCAGTTTTCTGTGTCAACCAAGAAATTCAAGATTCCATTTATTACACAGAGAAAATGTGAACACAAAAAAAAGTTCTGTCTTTTTTATAAACACGGCTCATGTGGACTCAGCACCTGCAGGAGGATTAGTGAGAGGCTGGTGCTCTGTGGACTGGGTGCAGCTCTGACTGCCACCCCTGACCTAGAAATGGATTAAGGGGAAGGAAATGGATGGATGGATGGAAGGCATATTCCATCCATCCATCCATTTATGTCTATTTAACATAATAAATGAATAATGGATATTAGTACTGGGCCTTTGTCTTCCATTCCTCCACTGCTGTGTCAGTACCTGTGCTGTGTCAGTACCTGTGCTGTGTGTCAGTTACCTGTGCTGTGTGACAGTACCTGTGCTGTGTGACAGTACCTGTGCTGTGTGACAGTACCTGTGCTGTGTGTCAGTATCTGCGCTGTGTGACAGTACCTGTGCTGTGTGACAGTACCTGTGCTGTGTGTCAGTACCTGCGCTGTGTGTCAGTACCTGCGCTGTGTGTCAGTACCTGCGCTGTGTGACAGTACCTGCGCTGTGTGACAGTACCTGTGCTGTGTGACAGTACCTGTGCTGTGTGACAGTACCTGTGCTGTGTGACAGTACCTGTGCTGTGTGACAGTACCTGTGCTGTGTGACAGTACCTGTGCTGTGTGACAGTACCTGCGCTGTGTGTCAGTACCTGTGCTGAGTGACAGTACCTGTGCTGAGTGCCTGTGTGACTTTGGTAGAGGGGGCGTGTCTGCAGCACCGGACTCTTCATCTCCCAGTCTGCGGTGATGAAGTGAGCGGTTATCGTAGCGGTTAACATATCTCTCCGTTCCGCTGATGGATCTATTATAGGTTCCGCGGGACGTCCAAGCGTCAGTCGTGAGCGCAGCTGAGGATGCGCGGGAGAGTTGACTTTAGCCCGGTCTGACTGTGCGTAAAGGAGCTGCTTAAATGCTGCGACAATAAGCGGTCGTTGAGACGCTTTTTTCACTCATGTCTTTCTTGTGCTACAGTGTTTACACACCGTGACAGTTTTGTCGAATATTAATTATCAGTGTAGTTACAGTGAAGCCAAAATGCTCTCATACTGGGGATTTAAATGACGCGGGGTTTTCAAGCTCCTCCATTCCTCCGCTTGCCGTGACCACGCTGTGTGTGGACTGAACAACATGCACACCATTTTTTTTTTCATAAAATCAAACCGTGGATCACGTCTGTACCGAACCGAAGACGTTGATCCGAACGGATCACGGATCAGTGATGAACCGTTGCACCTCTAATGATTTGTGACAAAAGCCAGGCAGTGTGAGACATGCTGTACTCTTATGGGGTCCAGCTCCTTCAACATCAGTCATACATCCTCCTCCGTCACACATAATCCACATTGTCTACATTTGGCAAAAATCCAGCCATACCGAGGAGTTCTCCAGAGCCCAAAGTTGGGGAGGAATAAACTCAACACGTCCAAAAATTCAGAGTAAAGCTTGCGATGTGATCATCTATTTGAGCATATAGTAGTCTTCAGATGTCGTTCACTTAAATAAAACTTGTGTCCGCGACAGAGAAATGTTTTTATGTCCGAAAACAAACACATTCAATGTCTCTGTTGACATAGCATTAACCTGAAGTACCATCACTGCTAACTATCTTTCTAAACTTTATTTCTAAATTAATAATAATAATAATAATACTAATAATATTAATGCATCTGTTTTATATAGCGCCTTATGGACACTCAGGCACTTCACATTCTTTCCCTTGATACACGTGGTGATAAACTACTACTGTAGCCACAGCTGCCCTGGGGCACACTGACAGAAGTATCAAGTATCATATATTCTCAGGATCAAGCATCTCGAGATCCCAGGAAAGCTTCTCATCTCAAGATTTGTATGTAAGATTTTTGGACCTTTACTAAACCCCCTGTAGAGTTTTTCTGTCTTTATGTTTTCTCTATAGTGCACATTGGGAATGATTGCATGAATATTCCAATGTGTTTTTTACTGCTGATGGAAAATAAACTGAATCTGAATGTATTGAAATGTGCAGCAGAGAAAAGTGCAAAATACTTTTACTTTTTACCTTCTTCAGAGACGTCGGACCACTCTGGGTTTGGGAACTCGTACTGTCCCATCCGGATCCGCTTCTTCATCCCCGGAGAAATGGCTAAACCATGGTTCGAGTAAAACGGAGGATATCCGCATAACCTGGCAACACAGATTTACACTGAGTGAGTAAAACAGAGGCGACATTTGGGAAGTAGAATAATAATAATAATAATAATGTATTGGCCTCTTTGGACATGGAAAGACTCTACACATGTCATTATTCTTTCACTCCATACATTGGTGATAAAATACTTCAGAGGCACAGCTGCCCTGGGGCATACTAACAGAAACGAGGCAACCAGCATGTGCCATCTCCAACCACCACCAACCACTCACACACCAGACTCATTCTAATGTGGGTGAAATGTCTTGCCTAAGGACACAACCACAGTTTGGCACTTTACAGCCGCTCCACTGTGGCACCCGGTGTTCCCAGAGGTCTCCCATCACAGTACTAACCAGTCCCTGCCCTGCTTAGCTTCAGGGGTCTGACAGGATCTCGGTTTCACGTGTAAGTGGCAAAATTAACTTTCTCTTGTGGCTCAATGGTGTGTGTCAAGTCTAAGCGTCCAAGTCTCTTCATATTCCAACAAATTTAACTTTAAAAACCACTAGTCCAACATCGAGACTGTATCCAGAACTCACAAAATATACATGATGACGCCCAACGACCACATGTCACAGGATTTGTCGTATTTCTCTGGGCCGAGGACCTCAGGAGCTGCAGAGAACAGACCGCAGGTGAAGGAGTCGTCTTGTAAAGTGACAAACATCAGCGGTGAATCTTTGCTCTCTTACCGACGTAGTACGGCGTGTAGCAGGGCGTGGCGAGCGAGTTGTGCGACGTCGTCTCTTTGGCAAAACCAAAGTCTGTGAGCTTCAGCAGCGCGTTGGGCCGTTTCGTGGAATACAGCAGGTTCTCTGGCTGCAGGACGACAGGAAGCAGAAGGATGCTTTAGTTATAATCAACGGCTCATTAAAATAGCAATATGTAAGATTTTCATGTCCAGTCATCATTAAAGGGCCCTAATCTGTCAAAAAATCTTTTCCAAAACTTCTTTAACTGATAACAGCAGTTCAGAGATATTTGGATTTCAAAATTAGTTTTCCAGCCCCGAAAATTGTTATAGTCTTCAGTTTGATGTCCCGCCCTCCACTGTTTCACCGATCAAAGTCCGTGATCCGGGCGCCAGGACTCACCGCGTGGAGCTAATCTCACTGGTAAAGTACCATGTGGCGCAGAACTAAAAAAGGTCTTGTTATGATTCTCAAATTATAAACAACAAAACAAGGAATAAAAACAGTATTTCTATCTTTGTGAAAAAGGTGTTGGTTATAGATTTGTTGTTGACAAAACTCTTGTCTATTCAGCTGTTATGGTGCCAGCTGGATTCGTCTGCATATCTGGCAACCTGAGTCAGGGAGAGTGGGAGAGGCTGCAGTACCACTTTTGGCCACATTTGTACATTCGGCTTGTGAGAGTTTGAATATGACTTTAAGCGTGTTACCTTGACGTCTCTGTGGGCGATGTTGATGGCGTGGAGGAATTGTATGGCTTCACCGATATTTTTCATGATGTCGGAGGCCTCTGAAGCCACAGCACAAAGACAAAAAGTGTAAAGTACAGTATTACTTTAAGTATTAATACAGCGGTGCCTCGTTTATCTCTGGGTTACATTCTAAAAACAAGCGAAATCTGCAAAGTAGCAGCTTTACAGTGGTGAGGGTAAAATAGTGTTCAGTATTGCGATGCGAAATTTTGCGCAAACATCAAACATATGCAGTAGAGAAAAGTATTCCAATATTTAATCAAATAATTATCTGCTTCACTTTTGTGTTTCCTTTGAGTTTACTGATTTCAATTTGAGGTTTATGTTTCTCCATTATGTCTGCTTTATGTTACTCTAGTCCTGGGGTCTCCAACCTATAGCTTGGGAGCTACCCGTAGCTCGCCAACCCCCGTTCAGGTAGCTCCCCAAAAGGATTTAGAATTAAACGCATGATTCTGAACGAAAATGTCTATAATAAGTTAAAAATATAGGGCTATACAGTATTATAGTATATTTACATGTGTCCTCTCATTTTTTTTACGACTGCAAAAAAGGAGTAGCTCTCTGTCTCTTCTGTTGTATAAAAGTAGCTCTGTGGTTGAAAAAGGTTGCACTAGTATAAGTGATGTGCTGGGAGCTCACCATTCACTTTAGCACTACTCTCTTAAGTTTCTTGATTTTTGAAATGCTTTTGGATAATATAATCGCAGAATCAAATCGTTAATTAATAACCACGGTGCTCACAAACAACAAAAACATACACAAATGGCGCATCAGAAGCAGATTGTAAAAAAAGCTAAATTGCACACACAAAAAGGTCGCGAAAGACAAACCGGGCCAAAGCGAGGGACCACTGCATTAGTTTGATTTGATGATCATAAAGTGTCTGTACCTCTCTCCGTGAAGGCCTGGTCTCCTCTGTCCTGGATCCGACTGAACAGTTCTCCGCCGTCCATACTGCAACACACAAAACAACCATCAATCATTTATCTGTATAGCACAATTTGTGTACAAGGCCATTCAAAGTGTTTCACAAGAAAAAAAAAGAAAAAAAAACATATGCGGCTTTATCTTAATATTAAATAATAATCTAAGTATGGGGTTTAAAACATGTTAAAAAGTGGGTTTCAAAAAATGGTAAAAGAACCGACAAACCGTCAATAAATATGATTAAAAACTGTTTCAATAGATTTATAACAGATTCAGATTCAGTTTATTTGCAATTTGCAGTAAAAAAACCACATTGGAATACATTAGCAAAAGTCTCCAGTGTGCACAGACAAATACAGACATAAAACAACATTAAAAGACAAAAATAAAACAAAACAGTAAACAAATGTCACTGTGAAATCGATCGACTAAAACAGTTTCAAAACAAGTGCAAATCATTAAAGTGCTCTGTTCACACTGATAACAGCTTGTGGATAAAAAGCGTGTTAGCGTAACGAGATGTCCTGCATCTCAGAGAGCGATATCTTCTGCCAGAGGGAAGAAGCTGGAACATGGCTTTCTCAGGGTGGCCAAAAGAGTCATTAACAATCCTAAGAGCTTTGTTTAAAAGTCTGGATTTATAAAGACCACTGAACCACATTTTGTATCTCTGCTCTATAAGAGGATTCATCAGTGTCACTGATGAGACCAATGATGGTGGTGTCATCAGCATATTTGATGATCAAGTTTGAGTCAGAGGAGGACACACAATCGTGAGTGTACAAAGTAAAAAGCAAAGGACTCAAAATACATCCCTGAGGAGAACCAGTGCTCACAGAAACAACATCAGAAAAACATACGAACATTTAATTCGTAGAGAAAAGGTGTACATTTTCTGAGCCCAGAGTGTGAGACAAAATTCCTAAAATGTAAAGGTTCATTTACGGCATATGCAAAAAGTTCCTGGGTTTTATTCCCATGCTACATTAAGGTTCCCTCCAGGTGCTCCGATTTCAACCACTGCTAAAATCATGTACAATAGTTGAAGGTGAATGAGAGTGAGTTTGTGAGTGCGACTGCGGGTCAATGCCAACTTCATTTGTAAAGCACATTTACCACACCAGCTGCCCCAAAGTGCGCCACATGCACAAAAGAAACAAGTAAAAAGAACAGAAGTAGAGATGCATACGTAAACAGTAAAGACAGTAAAACGACAAAAGGGTAAAAAGCAAAGGCACAAATGTGTTCTCAGGTTTGATTTTCAAGTCCCCAATGAAGAAACTAAACTATTGATGTCAGAATATGCGATATAGAACCACATGTGTCACTTTACTTAGTCCCAGACCCTTGTATACAACTATATATGTCTTGTAATGGAATATACAGTATTATAGACCTGCTTCTATATCATGCTAAAGCTAGAGATGTTATACTTGCTTCTTTAAGTGCTAAAGTTTATTTCATTTCATACAGTTATTGTTCACTTATCCTTTTCCGCGTCTCATTCCTACCGTTCTGTGACTGGAGATGCAACACTGAACTTTGCCTGCACAGAACTGGGAAAAAAGCTTTTGTGTTTGCTGCTCCTTCTACATGGAACGCGTTGCAAAAAGACTGGAAATGATCTGAACTTATTTCATCGAATGCTTTTAGATCCAGATTGATAGAATGAGACGTCCTCATTGAAATGTAACTTTTTATAATCCGTAATCTTATGAAATTGTATGTGACTGTTTTTATAATATGTATGCAACTGTTTTATAATCTGTAATGTATGTAACTGTATTTAACTTTTGTGCAGGACTTGTTCTTAATCTCAATGGGACTTTCCTGGTGCAAAAAAAAAAATTTCCCCAATGTGGGCAAATAAAGTATCTCTCTTAATCTAGTCTTATTCCACATTTCTTCCTTTACTCCTGACACTGACAACACTGCAAAAAGCAAAGACAAAAAGTAAAAATGGCTCAAATTTGGCAAAATGTTTCATTTGAGCACATTCTGACTTTGGCGACGGGACAAAGCAAAATGATCTTGTTAAAAAAAGATGAAAGAAATGTCTCTCTTGGAATGAGAAAATAAAGCAACAGCTCTTGAAACAGGACAAACGGCTTTGTCCCGTTGGAGAATCTGGTTTTAAGACATGTCAGAATGTTCTCAAATTAGCATGAAAAGCGCTCGATTCAAGCAATTTGCACCTCATATTTTAATTTGTTTCTTAATTCCACAGTTTGGGAGCAGCCACAACAAAGGCCCTTGAGTTTTGTAGTTGGATTGGAGCCTGCACCGTTCCAAATAAAAATATAAATAGCGTTCCTTCTAAATGTAGGTGTCTTAGGGGCTGGTCTCGTCTGACATTTCAAAACAAAACGTAAAAATGCCAATAAGTCATGATCGTAAAATGAATACAGATGCATGTTCTGAGGAAGTCGTGAGTGAATCCGCTGACACACTCTGTAGTAATGACTTTACTGTTTTGGTTTTTGCAGAAGAGAAAACGTCAAAAGAACATCTCGTTCTCACACCGGCCCGGGTCTAGAATGACTGTAACACGCTTTCAAGCCGTTTCACTTTGACAGTTTTCTCGGTCTGGTTACACTAAAGAGGAGAGGCTGAGGCGAGAGACCGGGGCCACCCTCCAGACCAACCCCCCCAGGTCCCAGCACCCCCAGCACCCCTCACCCTGGTGCCAGTGACAAGGACAGTGAAACAGCAGCAAATTGTGGTGAAGGTGCAGAATCACAACTTAAAATGTTCTCAGGGCAGGCTGAATGTGAAAATGCAGAGTCACCCGACAGACTGGTGACTCATATCAAAAATAGGAACTCACACATTCATCTAAAACGGTAAAGTAAGGCTTGTGCACACATTCAAGTTAAGAATAAATGTTTTCCTGAGTGAGCTTTATTATAAGTAGGGGATAATGTAGAATGCAGGTCATTATCGGAAAATAAGTACAGACGAACCTGAAGGTACTTATTTACTGTGAGGAGCAGTATGATAATTAGGTATAACAGGCCATGGTAGCCCAATAGTTAGTGCAAGACTTAATGAAATAAAAATGTCTAATCTGTTGGTAGATAATGCTGTAACATTGTTTCATTGCATCAGATAGTTGTGATGGAAAGGGAGAGGGAGACCAGAGAGAGAGCAGAGATGAAGACCAGAGAGGGAGCAAGAGAGAGACCAGAGACCCAAGAAAGGGAGACCGGATAGGGAGCAAGAGAGAGACCAGAGCGAGACCAGAGAGGGAGACCAGAGAGGGAGCAAGAGAGAGACCAGAGAGACCCAAGAAAGGGAGACCAGAGAGGGAGCAAGAGAGAGACCAGAGCGAGACCAGAGAGGGAGACCAGAGAGGGAGCAAGAGAGAGACCAGAGAGACCCAAGAAAGGGAGACCAGAGAGGGAGCAAGAGAGAGACCAGAGAGGGCAGAGGGAGACCAGCGAGAGAGGGAGACCAGAAAGGGAGACCAGAGTGAGAGAGACCAGAGAGAGAGGGAGACCAGAGAGTAAGGAGACCAGCAGGAGGAAACCAGAGAGAGAACAGAGAGAGAGAGACGAGAGAGGGTGAGAGACCAGAGAGAGGCCACCAAGACCACAGCCCTTCTTTGAACATTCGTCAGTCATTAGTTTCGATTATTCCTTCATTCAAAACTCCCTTTGATCGTTTTGCAACAAAATCACAAACTCTGCACTTGTTTCATTCAGTTTTGTTTCGCCGAGTGAAACGCGCCTCCTCAGATCCGAGAAAGAGGCGTCACCTGCGGCGGCGGCACGTTCAGGCTGAGTCAGACCTCTCTCGGAGTCATGTGAGCAGAGCCACCGCAGATCATGCAAATGTGGAGGTTTTAAATAACTGTGTTTCGCCGAAGAGGCTCAGGTTTTACTATAATCCACATCGCCACACGTGTAACCTCAAAGCCACACGAGAAGCAGCAGAGACTGGTTCTGGGTCAGGACACAAGAGAGAGTCTGAGGTGTGAGAACTTATGTAGAAGAAGTAGTCAGAAGAAGAAGAACTAGAAGAGTCTGCAATCATTCTGTCTGCAACAATCTGAGACACAGGTTTGTTAGAGACCTTCAGCACTGTCTATTTTTATTGTAACATTATTTTTTATCATTGTTGTATTTATCATAATATTAATAATAATACAAATATATATAGTATTTTATTATGATCATTTTTGCATAATTATTGTGTTACATCATCATTGGCAATAACAAGTCAATAAATTGACAAAAAACTACCCTCCTAACAGTTTGCTACAGTTAATGAGAAGACCATAATAAATGAGACATTTGAGTTGAGTCTTATTTTACTCAATATTTGCCTTTGAATAATATGAAGGACATGAATCCCAATATATCACAGAATTGAATTGAATACTTGATCATATCACCATATGCCTCTTAACATCGGCCCTCGAGCCGTTTTTATTTTTAAAATGTCCTGCTGGCAATAGCAGAAGTATTTTGAACTTCAAACCCCACGAGCTGTATGCATATTTAAAGCTTATTTTCTCATCTACATTTTCATACAAGTAGAAACAATATCAGACCTTGCATGAAAATGATACAACACATAATATGGGCACAAAATAAATCATGTCCATAATATTGAATGGTCACATTTGTGCCCATTCTCAGCCCAATATAATGTATGTCTTTATGGTCGACGTATTGGAACATTGTAATTGATTAAACAAGGCATCAAAACAGAATCAAGGTTTTTTATTTTAATTTTATTTTTTAGATAATTGGATCCAATCAATCAGTACAGCCCTCCTCTGACTGACCCAGAGGCTGAACGTGTGTGTCGTGTGTAGGACTGACCACTCCATGACGATGAGCAGACATTTGCGTCCCTGGTACAGATTCTCGTAGACGTCGATGATGCGGACGATGTTGGAGCACGGCGACGCCCTCCAGTGGAGATCCACCTCTCTGCGCGCTTTAGTGCAGTCCTGGAGCATCTGCAGCAACAACACAGGAACACTTTAATATAAGACACTTTTCATCAAGAGGAGAAAAGGTACATGAAGATCAGAAAATAGATTTGTTTTAATCCGTGTATGGCTCAAATCTGGATTTCCAAAGACAATATCACAGTATTTACGTTCATTCAAGTTTTCAGTGTAAGTCAGTAGGAGCCAGAGAGAGCTGGAGCAAAACTTCGTCCATGAGCACTTCCCTATAGGGGTGAGCATTTTCCATCTATATATAGTCTATGGGCAAGAATTAATGACATTTTGTGGTAAGAGATTTGTTAAGTAGTATAGAAAAAACATGGGGAGATAAATTGCAGAAGATTTTACGTTTTAACATTGCTGGTGCACGAACAAAAAATTATGCAAGGGATAATATTTTCAAAAGATTTCCAAAATACTTGTTTTCAGATGGGAAAAAGATTGGGGTTTGTGTGAATGAAGCATTGAGATAGAAGACAGACAGATGCTGCCTCCTGCTGGAGAAGAGCTGTGGTTCAAGTCGTACTTTCTCATGTGGATGTGGCACCCTCTTGTGGTCATGTTTGGGTAGTGCGGGTTTTAAATTGTATCAGCAGGTGAAAGCTGGTATGTTTGAGTCTTGATAGAAGAAATAAATATACTCAACTAAACTATTGTAAAGTATTGATAGGAAAGGAAGAGTACTTATAGCACATTACACACATAAATGAGTGTGTTCACAGTAAAGTGAAAATTGAAGTATCTGGACTTTAAAAGGTTATAACTTAAAAACTAAAATTCTTTTCATAGATTGGAAAAAAGATTTCAAACACAGACACATTGAAGAGAGAGTGTGGAAAAAACTCAAAAGGAAAGATTGACATAAAATTTTAAACGACCAAATCAGCCTCTGATTGGACCATTCTACTGTGACGCCGGTTACATAGAAAATAAAATGTCCTCAGTCTGAAAAAGCAGAAGATGAAATCCCACAAGATTTACATGGTTAACACAACAGAAGGAAATCACTTGATATAAAAAGGAATCGTAAAAAAATAAAAATGAATTAATTCTCTTATTTTCTCTTAAAATTAAACTTGAGAAAAAAAAAATCTGGTCTGTTTTCACATTTAATTGCTTGACAATATGAAAGTATCACTTTGCATCTACTTTGTGTGAAAAAATAGCTCATTCCGTCAAATCATCACGTCCGTTACATAAAATAAACAGGGCCACTTTAGGAAACTTGTCTAATGTATAAAACAGTTATGTTCTAGCAACTTCTAAAGGACAGAGGAGGTGCTTGGAAACATGAAAAACATAAAATATCTTCTGATTATTAAAATCTAATTTTTGGCCTTTTGTCACACTTTTGTGCCCTTTAGTGTGAACAAGCCCAAATGCAATTCAATGCACTTTAAAGGAGAAATCAACAAAACAAATGGAAACAGTCGTGAAACTATTAGTCATATATAATTCTGTAGAGAGGAGTAAATATTCGACATGGGCTTTGAAATCAGCGCCAGGTTTTGAAATGAAGTGGAAAGCTCAGCCAGCCTGTGCCTGGTTTGTGCGGGGATGGGAGACTGCTGTGGTTATACTACTGATGCCAACTCCCAGTTCATAATTGCACCGCTAATTAGTTTTAACATGTACTTTGTTTTTACATTTTACACAACTACACACATGTTAAGTACATGTGTGAAACATAAGTATAATAATAAATGCATTGGTTTCATATAGCACTACTCACATGACATTCTTGAACTCCATACACAAGGGAGCCACATCTGCCCTGCACCACACAGACAGAAGCGAGGCAACCAGTCTGTGCCATCGGCCCCTCCCCCCACCAACCGTCCACACACACACCAGGCTCATACATAAGTGTCCTCCCGTCTTTTTAGCACTTCACAGCCAAAGCCGCCCCACTGTGGCACCTGGTGTTCCCAGAGGTCTCCCATCACAGCACTAACCTAGCCTGGCCTTAGCAATCCGTACACTCCGCTCAATCATCATTTCACTACATGTAACGTCTGGGCCTGGTCCCCGTCTTAGCGATTACAATCGGCTGAATTTCGACCGATCAATCAGCAAGCGCGTTGTAGGTGACGTGGCAGGTTGTATTTTGGCAATGGCGAAGAATGCGATAGTAAAGTAATCCGGTCTGGTTCTCTCAAGAAATTGAAGCCGGAGCAAGAGGAATGTTTAGCAAATGTAATCTCTGGCAAAGACTGTGGCGCTACTCCCCACGGGCTCCGTTAGCAGCAAAAGAGGTTGCTAGGCTAAATGCTAACGAGAGACTCGGGCGCACTACATACGTCACGGTAAACTCAGATCCAATCGTTTCAATCTGGAAAAAGAGTTAACCCCTCCCACCTGTAAACGGAGCTCAATGGAGTAAATCCAGACCGTAGTAAGAAATGTCATTTGTACTATGGTGTGGTACGACCAGGCTAGCACTAACCAGGCCCTGCCCTGCTAAGCTTTTGGAGGTTTGCTGAAATGTATGTGTGTATTCAAAAACAACGAATCCCTCAAATACAACAATGTGAGTATTTGTGCGTAGTTTCCAACCCTGACCTTATATATGCTATTTTTCACTTTGTTAATTCTACTTCATTTTTACTCATTATTGATCAGAAATCAAACGTACTCCTTGGTTTGTTAAACTCTGTTCTCTCGTCTTTCACTGCAGGAAGAACGAGTGATTTTGTTCCTCCTTCCTTCACACTGTTAAAGTTAGAACTTGTGAATGTGGTGTTAAGTTGTTGAACCGTGGAGGACCTGGAGGCCACACAGTGACGACAGGAGAGACGCACGGAGCTAATATTATCCTGCTAAATTTAACCGAACCTCCCGCGAACACAAAGCCCGACCATGGGGTAACTGTATCTGGGGGGGTGTAATGGAGGGGTGGAAATAATGGGGAACAAGGCCACACAATGTTACAATGAGACGTGTGGGTTTACGTGCGATTCTGTGGCTCAACAATTATCGTCTCTTGAGTTTTCACTGCATTCGTCAGTCGTATAGTGAGTTCTGAAATGTAGAGCGCATATGTTTAGGCTTTCAAACTTTTTAACAAGTACAGACATGGTTTACGAGAGCAACCAGCGGCTAACCCGGGTCTTAAACAGCCCTTTTCTGGGTCGAGAAAATTCTGGGACAGAGGAGACTACGCTATTGATATAGTAGTAATCCAGAAGTCATGACAAAGGAAATGTCAAAACAGATGAAACATATATAGTTTTGTGACAATACAGAGAAAAAGGCTTATATTGTTGAGATTCACAATTTATATTATGACAAGAATGTTAAGATTGATCTCACAAAGTAGATGGATATGAAAATACGTTCTACCACAATTTTTCAACTGTTTTTAAAAACTTACCCATTCCTATTCTTCTTTACAACTATTTTGGTAATTGATTCATCTGCACAGCTAAAAACAGAACTAATTCAACCTGGATATGAACATTGTCGAGCAGAAGTCTGTCTCACAAAAGCTGCATAAATCTGATATTCTGCCTCCCCATGTTTAGTCCTGACTCTGGGCACCAGCAGAAGCCAGTCCCTGTGCTGGACAGAGGGACATCATCATAAATCATTCAGCAAAGGTCAATAAATCGAGCCCAAAAGATTACTGTAGCAACCAGTGGGGGCGGGTCCCGGCTCCAAAAGGTCCATGAGCATGTGCACTGACATGTTACAGTCTCACCCTGGGCTGGTGGGGGTGTACCCGGAGAGAGAATAACCCAATGATTTTGTGTGGCGCCTTCTTTCCTCTCAAAAACCTATTTACAGGATTGTCCAAAAGTCGCTCTTGGCCCAAAGCTACGTTTCAGATGCTGTCGAGGGGAGTATATCTTTTTTTGGACCAGTTCCGTTTAGCCGCTGCATTTTTTCACATTTTGCTGCAGAAGGGGCCTCTCGTGGTCGTTTTGAGAGCCCACAGAAGGCGAAAGTGGTGGCACATTAGTTTCAACAGCGGATATAAGCGTGACTACATCTGTTAATATTTACACTCTGTGGTAGCAACAGAAGAAGCTCAAGGACCACAGTCTGAGAAACACTCATCCACTGGGCTAATTTTGAAACTTCCATGACTTGATCTTAATTGAAAAAGTTGCTAAAGCCTTTCGCTATATCAAAAATGTTATCAGGAGAAACATAATCTTAATTAAAAACATGTCGCTATTTGGTTGCGCTGTGGAGCCAGCTCTCTAATCAATACAACACAATAGAAGTAAATGGGTGAGGAGAGGGTATGAGTGAGAGCAATAGGACACTGGGTTGGAAAGGAGAGGAGCGGGGGAAGAAGGGTGGGGGGTATTGTGCTCTCCATCTGCCGTGGTCAAACACTGGAGACGGACACACAAAGATGAGCGCGACAGACAAACAAAAGGCTCGCGGCGGAGCAGAGGGGGTCGGGCCTTTCATGAGAACAGCCACATCCACCTGTTGATCAATAAATGACAGAGACACATGAAGCGGGAAGAGAAATCACTGTTTTGAACAACATTTATTGACATTGTTTCTTTGACGAACATACAATCAGATTTTTGCACAATATAAAAATCTGGGCCTCTCTCCCCCTCCGGACTCTCTCTCCCTCCGGACTCTCTCCCCCTGGTCATGAATTTGTCACTGTTGCAAATCCTTCTTGCATTTTAAAAGTTCCATCCATCCATCCATTTTCTTCCCCTTAATCCATTTCTGGGTCGGGGGTAGCAGTCAGAGCTGCATCCAGTACACAGAGCACCAGCCCCTCACTGATCCTCCTGCAGGTGGTGAGCCCACAGGAGCCTTGATTATTCAGCGGGGGCTTCAGGCAAAATGGGGTTAAGTGTCTTGCCCAAGGACACAATGACAGCAGTCATCAGTGGGAGTCGTGAAGTAGGTCTTATGTTTGGCTCGAACACACAACCTTCAGGCTTAAAGGCTCTACCACAATGCTTTACCAACAGGGCCACTGTCGCCCTGCATTTTAAAAGTTTCTGAATGAAAATACAAATTGCCTGTTACTGCAACTTTTACAGAATCTGATGTTGGACCAATGACAAACTAATAAACCAAAAGTCTATTGGAAATTTGGAGCAATCTGAATTGAGGAAATATTAGTCTCTGCTGGTTCTGTCTTACTCACTTTGTAAACCCCCCTTTTGGAGAAACATGCAGAGCTTCCTATTTTCATTTTGATAACACAGTCAGAGAAAACACATGACAGAGGAGCATCTTTCTTTATTGTGTCCCATTAACAAAATTCATCTTTTTAAGAAACCTCTCAATCACTAACAGAACGCTTTAGTAGCTGCTTGGCAAGGTTAAAACCAGGTTAAAACCAGGGCCAAACAGGTACTACTACTAGTTGGTATGGGTTGAATACGTCCGAGTAAGGTACTTTTGGGCATCATTTCTATTTGTAAAATTACTTATTGTTTTATTTTTAATATCTCTTGCTTTACTTGTCAGGCTGATCTGTACTTTAATGTCCACCTTGTGAATCAAAGATGCTCAAATAAAGACGAACGAATGAACAAGTAGAGGAAGTTTGAGTAGAGAGCAGAGAGCAGAGGCATGAATTAACAGACATGTGCAGAATGTGCTTTTCTTGTCCGTCTAAAACACTCAACAGATTCTTCTGATGAGATTGATGAGCCGTGTGGGCAGTTTGTGACAAAATAAAAGTAATAAAATTCAGCCATCACTTAAGATATATATACTTATGTTTCTTTATTATTACGCCAATTCAATTAATATCAATGCCTTATCTGACAAACAGGAAGTAATAAGACTTCAAATTATATTCCGGACACAACTGTCTAATAATTAAATTGAGTATGTACCTGAGTCCGAACCTCACATCTCACTGGAGTGGACACTGACACGAGACAGAAATCTTATTCAGTACAGCTTCCATTAAAAGAAACCTGCCCGATCCCAATCCTGTTTAGATCCTTCACACCAATCCCATTATGTTAATTCATTATGTTAAAGCTCAAAGATTGGCCATGTACATTTCAGTAAATCATATTAAACTAAAACGTAATATTCTTTTTATTTTAGCATTTCAATAATTTTCTTTTATTTATTTAGCAGTTTTCATTCATCCATCTCCAGTCATCTCTCTCTATGTGCATTTATTCATAATGTTTCCCATCTTGAGGAGGCACTTTAAATACTACTTCCTCTCCTCTTCATCACCACATGCATTACATTCTATCTATAGTGGATTTACATCATGTTAAAGTTTGCTGTAGATTTATTAATATAATTTAACATATTTTGTATTTTGTCTTTATTTTATTTTCAAATGTAGGTGGTGCGGCTTATATACAGGTGCGCCTAATAGTCCGGAAAGTACGGTAATTGAAAAACTCAGTTAAGTTAAAGAAAAGGGGAAGATCGAAATATTGATCAAAGGTTACAGCCATGTTATTGGAAAAGGTAAAAAAAGTAAGCTCATTCTTCGTCACTGCTGGTCACTGCTTCGTTCAGCCTCTTTTTCAAACAGTTTGTGTATTTTGCATCTTGTTAATTGACTATATTGTTATAATTTGCATTAGGTTTTAAATAAGTCGTTACGATACAATGCTATACTACACGTTTTAGGCTGAGAGGGGATTGGGTTGTGCTGGAGTGGTTCTTTTTCACTTTTTCTGTAGTTTATATATCTATCTATTTATCTATTTGTTCGTTTTTGGCGGAGGAAAGTAAGTTGCCCCAGCTTCACCTGCCACTTCCTGTTAGTCAGCTCCTGCCCTACAGAGTGACGCAAAGAGTTAAATATCGAGAAGTGATGTCAGATCAAATCAGTTTCCTCTGGGGTTTTTTCACCATGACCTACAATGCAAAAAGTCTTGAAATGCAACCATATGAGGACAATGTGATCAAAATGTATAAACGGCTGTATTGTCTTTCTTTAGTGGACGGCCCTTTAAAAAAAAGATTGACGATGTGTAGTGAACTGGAAGTGACTGAGCGTTGTTTCTGTCTTAACTTTGACCAGAGTCCATCTCACTGAAGCTAACCACAGCCGCCACATCCTTCCGCTGATCTGACAAGACAGAGACAGAGTGGGAGAGTGCGAGCAGAAATAAAACAGGCATAAAAGACTCGGGTCATGTTCACTCAAAGAGGAGCCTATGATGTTGCTACACGTCTCACAAGAAAGAAAAACTGAGAAAGTAAAAAAGCGCGTTCACACAAAACATTTATGACCTTGAAATTGAACGGGTATAGTAATTGCCTTGCCGTCGGAAATGTCTGTAAATTGTGAGAGTTTTAGATGGACATGAAACATTGATTCATTATATAACAATTTCTACTCTAACCTGATTCGAACTGTTTCCACCAGCCCTATACAACCCATACCAGGAACTTCTTTAGTACTTTGGTCCTGGTTCTTACAAGGCTGAGCAGATACTGACACACTCTTACTGTCCGTGATTGACCAGAGAATAAGCCATGGTTGCCATAAAAAATAATTGTCGTTTGTCTATCCAGTTCTCTTGTATTTAATTGAACTATTTTGGTTGCCGGGAAATGTCTTATAGAGCTGCTTGATTTTAGTACTTACAATGATGTAGCACACACTCCTGCTCCCGTGTGTTTATGTGAATAGCAGAGAGACAGGAGATAGAAAAGGCATGGAAATTACTTGCAAATGAGTGATAAGGACCATAATGACAACAGCTTACGGAGGTTTTAGTAGAAATGTTTGGTCATCACGAGAAGACAGTTTGGTCAAAAATACCCGAGTCGTCTAAGTACTCCTACTGTAACAACGTTTTTTGGGCTTGTCTGTACTGTACATTCTGTTGCGGAGAAATGGACCCCCTGTATCCAGAAGTCTATACCCCCCAAGGTGCCAAAAGGAAATTCCCGTTTGGGCGGCATCCAAACCCCAAGAAGAAGGGTAAAGCTCCAAACAGACAGTGGCAAAACAATAAACAAAATCTGATTATTTTGCCGTTTGTTTGTGTAACATTACAAAATGAAAACCTGCAGCTTCATTTCATGGACAAATGTACGTTTACCACTCGCTCCACAGCCTGAGGTCTGAGGGCCAGCTTCAGCTCGTGGTGCCAAAGACATGACTTAAAACCCGGGGGAACTGAGCTTTCTCTGTGGCTAGAACAAAACCATGGAGCGGTCTGCCCCACCATGTTCAAACTGCACCTTCTGTGGAGTGCGTTTAAGTGTCCTCTTTAAACGCATTATTATACTCTGGCTTTTAACACTGCGTGGGTTTATTTTATTGTAATACTTATATACTAGTATAAACATTTGGTTTCATCCCATCGGATTTTTCATGATTTTACTTTTTTACTATGGATTTATTTTTATTCAAGTCTTTTTTGTGCAGCACTTCGGAAACAATCCACAATACAAATTAAGTGGATTGTATTAAATTTAATTCCGTTTAGCTGGAGCGGTTTATATACAGGGGTGCTTAACCAGCATGTAAAGTAACAGTTGAGCCTGTTCGTATTGTGTTTTACAATATAGATTCAGATTGTTTACATTGCATTGTTCCTCTCACCAAACTGGTAAACCACTATTGGCCACAGCTGCCCTGGGGTCATAGTCTGCCACATTAACTCTGCACCTGGTGTCTCACATCTGTCCACAAACCAGACCCAATCTGTGACCAGTTCAGACAGGATCGGGGACAATCCATAGTTATCAAGCGGATATCGATCGTTAAAGCTGGGGGACCGGAATTTCACGCAGTATCAGGGCAGGACCTAGTTACATTTTTTGGTAGAAAACCTGTTGCACAAAATTTTCCCTGGTTTTATTAAACAAGCTCATGTCTTAAATATACAACCCACAGAGGGAACCAAGAGCCTCTTCCTCTGAGACGGAAGCCAAAAAAGAGAACTCGAAGAAACAAAAAAAGACAGTTTATAAAAATAACTTGAAAAGTCAGTTTTCTGTCAAAGTACAAACTGAACCTACAGTCTTTAGTTTACTCTTAAATCATTGTTTCATTTAGGGAGGTATTTTCTACAGACATTAGGGCAGTACTCGAAACATGCCCTTATGGATGATTGGTCGACTATAAAAAGGGGTGTTATTATATATTTGTTATAACAAGCATAAAGAACTATGGAGCTATTAAAACAATGACGTTTGTGAATCTGAAATACAGCTGCCTTTAATACCTCATTTAAATACTACTGTTATTTTCAGCCATTTTTTCAGTACCCTCGAAACAGTTTTTCCTCTAGCAATTCTGGTAATGCAAATAAAACTAGGCTAAAGAAGTTTCTGGCATCTACGTCAACAAACTTTACAAAAAACCAGCAGCTCTGGAAGACATTCACTTCTGCAACGATGAAATAGTAATGTTAGCAATCACAATGTTAGCAAGTTTTAGAAAATATTTCCCCATAAAATATGAAACTTTATGATTCAAATTTTCAAAAAAGTTTTATAAAATACAACTAGATAACTGGCATGACAAAAACATATTTTTAAATTGCCAAACTTGTTTAACTGTACATCATATTCTTAAGTTTATGAGAGTAGAGGGGGAAAAAGCAGATCATTGGGCTTTGAAACCAGACAGGAATACATTCAGATGACAATAATCTCAATCTACCAAAGCTGAGATTGCGATGGTGAATTACCAGACGCTCCTGAACCTCTCTTGCCGTCATGGTTTTTCTGGAATGGACTTTTAGGGGTTTGGCCGAGAGCCTCTTGAGGATTTACGCCTAATCTCTCTTCAGCCAAAAGTCTAGCACGGCGGCAATAAAAGACAAGCCGAGGATTTCAGGCAGAAATAATAAGAAACCACAAGAAAAAGTAGCATTTCACAAAACTGTTTTCCTCCAACAAAATCACATTTCACACAGACAGGTTAACGATACCATGAAATGAATGTGGATATAAGTACGCATGGATACGGTCGCCCTAAAACCTCTCCGGGGTCGATTACTGCACTTTCTTAAATCATATATAGAAAAGACACTTAAGTCTGGGGCTGAGGTCTGTGCCAGTCCCACTTCACGACTGCTACATAAATTAACACGTTCTTTAAATAGAGATTTATAGGTGGATGTTATTCCCACCTTTGACGGAACTCGAAGGCGTCATCGCTCCCAGGTCGGGTTTAACGTCTGCGAACACTAAAAATGCATCTAATGGAAAAAGAATCCTCTGAACACTTTGCCGTGACGTACTTCCAGCTGCAGACACCACTTTAGTCAAATAGTCGCCAATAATCATGTTACAAGATACAAGATTTTATTTGCCATTTGCAGTAAAACCACATTGGAAAAACTGTGCAAGACTGTTTCGGTCTATACAAATGCTAGTATGTGAAACCTGTATCTGAAAGACGTTGTGTCCTTAAGCAGGACACTTCATCCACATTGCTTGGAATGAGTCTGGTGTGTGTGAATAGTTGGTAGTGGTGGTGATGGTACATACTGGTCGCCTCGCTTCAGTCAGTGTGCCCCAGGGCAGGTGTGGCTACAGTAGTAGTTCATCACCACCATATATGGAGTGCCCAGAAAGCTATACAAAACTGCATTATTGGTAAACAATCTTTAAAGTGATAGAAAGGATTTATTACTAAAATTACACCAACATTACTTGGGATACACAGATATCAATGATAGTGCCTAAAACAACAATTCATTCAAATCGATTACTAGTGGTCAACTATTTTACCAATGTATTTGTTGGTATCAGATCTGTCTGTGGGAGTGGAGCTGAAAATGTGGCTCAAAGCAGTGTGGAGTCATTAAGCAGTAAATTATTTTGTATTGTATATATTGTGTCTGTACTTTAGATGCCAATTAGGCCATTCTATTGATTCATTCTTTGCACACTGTAAAACTGCGGTCACTTTGCCTCTGCTCAGGGAGAGCAGAAGAAAATCAGCTAGTAGCCATGTCCGGTCTGTACAATAGATTCCTTATGCAATGTCTACAACGAGCTATCTAAATAAATGCGACAAGATTACTACTTATTTTTTTGCACCATTAGGTGCATATATAAGCCTTTAATTTCCTCAGTGCGTTTTATAATCCGGTGCGCCCAAAAATGTACAATAGATGTGAATGTAATGGGTGAGTGAATGGTGTTGGCTGTTTAAATATGAAATTGTCGTATAGCGATGCATCCGTGTTGGCTTTTTAATCAGTTTTTAATTTATTTTGTGAAGCACTTTGATTGCTTTAGTACACAAATTGTGCTAAACAAATCAATGATTGATTGACAAAATGTTTTTCATCGTTTGCCGGAAATATTGAAGCTAAAGCTGAACAGGAAGCTCTGAAGACTTTAAGACAATTAATTTTTAATACGAGAGTCCATTGTCCACAGTGCACTATCAGCATAAAGAAATACTCTCTAAAGACGGTCCGGATGATTCAGCGAAGTGCGCGCAACAAGGTGAACTTTATCATTGCAAAGTCACCTTGGAGCAGATGAGTGTTTGGCAACGCAATAATAACAGGACCTGTGATTCAACGGACGTCAGCGCAAAGAGGACGCAGAGACAGAGAGAGTTCGGAAGTTCAAAAAGGAAAGAAGCGTCAGAAGAGGACAAGGAAACAGCTGAGAACACAAGGGAATAATAAACAGAAGACGGTACAGTCCAGAGGAGGACGGCGGGGGCAGACGAGGTTCAGGGCTGGAGCTGCTAGAAACACGCTCATAAAAACAATGGTATTTTGAACATTTTCTGTGCTATATGGTTGCAAAAGCACATGGAAATTGAAATACTATGAAATCATAGACCATTTCTGACTTCATAACTTATGGTATGGTATGTACTTTATTTGAACAGGGACAGTGTACAATAAAACATTAATAAGGGAGATTTCATTGTACGAGGTTAGAGCAAAGATGCTAATTTCCACCTGTAGTCCCTGGGCAGGCGGAGACCTATCTCCACCAGCCCTACTCAGCTCTACTCTACCTGATTGCATTTCCATTACACTTTAGGATCTGGTACTGTATCCTAGCAACGTACGTAGGTAGGTTGTTAAGATACAGTACCAAACCAGTATTCTTGGGTTTCATTAACGTGGCCTGTAGGGGGCGAATGAGCAGAGATGGGACAACTCAGTTTTGCTCCCATTGAAAACCATGCAAATCTTGTCTGTTTTGGAGTCAAAAGGCTCTCCTCCTGTGCGGTGTACGGTTGTTGAAACAGTCTTAATCGGGAGGCGGACACTCAATTCTAATTTCTTGATACCGAGCCGGTATTAAAAACGTACCTGGTTCCACTAGGCCTACTTGGAGCCAAGTAGGGCTGGTGGAAATGGGATTTACCTTTTCTTTACATTTGGGGAGCTTAACTTTTAAACTGCAACAATGGAACTACGTAATGACTAGTTACTCGCTCTCAGAACAGAATGATTCTAATCACCAATATGCACATGTACGTATTTTTGGCCTCTGTCACATCTATCAAGAAAAACAGATCTCTGTGACCAAACTCCAGTGACATGGGAAATTCTTCTTTGGGGTATTTTTACAAATGATTCCATTACCATGCGTAAGAAAAGCCAGAATTTTCCCATCTCTATGAGACACCGCGGGACGGAGACTATTTGGAGGAATCCTGTAAATGTCCACAGTTCTCTTTATAAATAATACAGGTATAACCTCTGAAAATATTGTTCATAATGTCCATTTACTTCAACTTACAATAAGAAGCAAAGTGAGATATCAAAAGCCTTTATCATTTATATTCCTGATCATTTCTATCCAGCTTGTAAAAAACACAAATAAAAGTGAAAATTTGATTATTTTGAAATATAAACCAAGCCGCAATCATCGAAGGAACGGGTTGATATCTCTGGTCTCTCTTCAGCGGTTGAGTTCAGTTGGTTAGTAATGTGTGGTGAGTGGTTTTACAGCCTTAAACGTATAGCTGTTAGTTTTTCAGAACGTAACCCGCAGAATATAGACCACTGAACACAAAAATACAGATATGGGGAAGGAGGTCTTAATGCACATGACATCTCAGATATATTATAGATAAGGGAATAGGACGCTTCCTGTCGCAACATAATATGACAGATGTAATAAGAGAAAGATCCAGAAACTTGAGCCGGCTGAACATTAAAGAAAACGCAGACAGAAGAAAATGTGAAGAATCTACCAAACGTCCATCCATCCATCCATTTTCTTCCCCTTAATCCATTTCTGGGTTGGGGGGGTGGCAGTCAGAGCTGCACACAGTACACAGAGCACCAGCCCCTCACTGATCCTCCTGCAGGTGGTGAGTCCACAGGAGCTGAGATCTTTCAGCGGGGGCTTCAGGCAAAGTGGGGTTAAGTGTCTTGCCCAAGGACACAACGACAGCAGTCATCAGTGGGAGTCGTGAAGTAGGTCTTATGGTGGGCTCGAACCCACGACCTTCAGGCCCAAAGGCCAATGCTCTATCAACTGAGCTACTGTCGCTCTACCAAACGTGACATCTGAAAATTTAGATCAAAACTGGATTAACGACAGACTACACCAGGGGTGTCAAACTCATTTTGGTTGAGGGCCGAATAAAAAATGAAAGGGCTGGTCAGGGGCCGTAAGAATAAGTGGGTTTCATTTATTATACTTTTTTTTATATTATGAAGGTATCTATATAAATGACTTGTTTCACATTAGTTGACTTGTAAAAAACATAATATTATAATACTCACTTCTAATTACATGACAGCTTAAATTTCTTATGGAATTAAATTTTATGGTTGTTTTCTTGAGAAAATTAGTAATGGATAACATGCCATTGTCGCCTATTACCATTAATGCTGTGTTTCCGACTCACCCCCCTCCCCTCTGACAGCCACATTGGGCCGGCTGTAGGAGGTGCTTCATCCCGAGAAAAAATCCGTGCTTTATACAAGGCACAATGTGTCTATCCAACTGTCTGTGAAACTGTTATGTTTCACAGACAGTTGGATAATGTTATCGCTCTCTGCTGTTTATTCTACTGTTTGTCGCATGGCGCCGTAAAGATGGCGCCGTGGCAAGAGCTCTGGTGTGTGTCGTCTCCTCTGTCTGGTGCACACCGGGGTAGTCTTGCACAGTTTTTCCAATGTGGTTTTACTGCAAATGGCAAATAAATGAATCTGAATCTGAATCTGATGCTGCTATTTAATACAGTAATTTAAAATCATCTCAGGGGCCACGGGAAATGGTCTCACGGGCCGAATCTGGCCCCCGGGCTTTGACTTTGACACCTGTGGACTACACTGACCTCGACAGTCAAACGGAATGGATGTTATTGTTTCCCGATCAAAGGATGCAACCTCAAAAGGAGATTTATGTACCTTACTGGAACGTGTTTGTTGGGAGGTAAAATGGAAAAACGCAGAGCACAGAAGTCATGGAAAATGTGAGGCAATTCTATAAAATCCCAGAGCAGAGGAACTTGGTATGAAGTCAAAATGAGCTGAGGCATTGAGAAAAGACGTTTTGAAGATTTCTGCCGTTCATTTACTCAAACAGCAAAGAAATACAGTCCATGTTGGATTTTAGATCTAGTTGCATCAACGCTGACCAACACTTGAGATATAGATTTTTAAGTGTAGGTTAAAAAGTGACAGCACATTGAAAACAACTCAATAAGAAAAGAAAAGAGCAAGGACTTTCAGAACAGGCTGAGGAGGTCTATGGCAGGAGTGTCCAAATCTAGTAGTAAGAAAGCCACTTCAGTGACCCACTCTAGTCCAGGATTGTAGAACTGTTTTGACAGGACTCGGGCTGTTCTGGAGCTTTATAATTAGCTATGACAGAGCTGAAGTTGGCTGAAATGACCATCTCACCACCACCATTAGCGAGAATTTAGTGACAGAATGAAAAACAAATGTCAGTATGAACAAATAATTACCCAAGGTTCTGAGGTTTACAACGTGGTATAGCATGCATATAGTGGCGACCTTGAGTGTCAAGAAAGGCGCCTAAGAAATAAAATGTATTATTATTATTATTATTATATATTGCTAGGGCTGAAGTTGGCTGGATGACACTGCGTTTATGATCTCAAAGACTATGTTGTGTTAGCGAGGAAAGGGGGCAAATAGAAAGGCAAAAAGGGCCGCAAATGACCCACGGGCCTCAGTTTGGACATGCCTGGTCTTTAAAGATACATGTTTTAATTACAACAACAACATTTTAATGGTGTGGAAAGGACTTAAATTACTGCAAACTAGGGCTGGGCGATATGGCAAAATAGTAAAATCTCGATTTTATTTCCTGCTTTGGACGATGTTGATTTTAAATCGATTTTCATTAGTCACTCAAGACAGACTTTGCCCTTAAAATATGTTTTATCTTCCCGCTCAATATTTAAGTTTCAAAACGTTTTTTTTTTTTTTTCCCCAATACATATCATAAAAGTCTTGTACTGACTGTGCTGATATCGCAAGTATAATTGATGTGCTGCTGGAACTCTCACAATCTCCCTCATTCGATTTAACGATTTTCACATTTTTCACGAATTACATTTTTTCAAAAGCCGATTAATTGCCAAAATTCGATTTATTGCCCAGCCCTACTGCAAACTATGTCATTTGCAAAAAGACAAGTAATTGGAATCGCAGTTTATCTTGTAGACCTATTGACATGACAAAAAAGGCTTCTATTATTAGAGCCATGTGTTGAAAAGGTTTTGTGAAAGAAAGTTCTGGATGGATTTCAGGTGTTCTGTAAAAAGGAGGAAGACGTCACAGGTTTCAGTGTTTGAGTTGAGCTGACGTCCTTCATCAATCATTGAACCACTTCTGAAAAGCTCCGTCTGAACCTCGTCACTCCGGCTCCGCAGTCTCAGTCCTCCTCAAAGTGTAATTTAGCGTAATTATCAAACTCTAAATTTGGACACCTACATATTTCTTTTCATTTATTTGATATAGACAAGTGTACACAATCAACCTTAAAAACATGTGAAATTTGTACTACTATAGTTTTTTAGGTTTTAGGCAACTTCTGACTCCAGAGAAAGCCTCATCATAACAGAACACAAACATAAATAACCAAGTATATGTTCTACTATAAATAAGCCATCTGCATTTATAAAGCGCATTTCACAGAACAAGGTCACCCAAAGTGCTTTACACGGTTTTCAGTCTATAGTCTAAAACATGCTCACATTGTTCAAGTCTTGAGTCTGTCTGGGTACAGGTAAAAAAGGTAAATAATGATATGTTTTTTTTTGGAATATTAGAGGTAAATAATAATATTAAGGTAAATAATGATATGTTTTTTTTGTTAGAACTTGAAAATCAAATTGAATTTAAAATTTTCAAGTTATCAAAAAATGTGTATAGTGAAATAATCAGGGCTGGATGAAATTGCCTTAAAAACATTACATCGTTGTTTTACATTTTTAGAGTTTAAAATCCATTCTTCCCCCAAACTGATCATGTAAGTACGGCACAGACGCTGATGTTGCAACTATTATCCAAGTTGTGTCCTTTCTGGAAACACTCTGATCTTTGTGGACTACTTTTGTTCACACGACTCCTCGCCTAAACTACAGACTTCAAAGAAGAAACTCTTATCCTGAGCTCCATTTCACAATTCTACCAAACTGTATTCATTCAGAATGTAAAGATTTCTCCCCAAAAAGGTCTGTATCTCCATGCAACTAGAAGAGCCCAAACACAAATCAAAACATTGATATATACTGGTATAAATCAGGACTAAACCAAGATAAAAACATGTTCTATAAGCAGAAGAGAATTATTGTTGTCATTTTCATAATCAAACCACTGCCGCGAGCCAATTCCCCATTCGGGTTAACCATTACACAGCACTCTCTACACAAACAAACACAGCCATTCATAAATACTACATTTGAGATCCCTATAGAAATCAAAATCACAGTTTGAAAGCTTGGATTGACAGCTAAAGACTGACCGAAGATGTATCCTGTCTGGTTGTTGTTGCAGATTAAATGTGATGCAAATTCTTAACCAAAAAACAGGAAATGCTGCCAACAATATACATTCAATTCAATGTATGTGTGTATAGCTCAAAATCACAACAGCAGTCGTCTCAGAGAAGAGAACTGATTAGAACAGATTAGAGACCTCAGAAAATGCAATCATAACACATAGGCATGGGTCCATAGGGAGCAGCATCACCGGACCATAAATGTTATTAAATGTCCTGGATCATCACTGTCCTTAGATCATTTTGCAACGGCAAGAAAAAACACTCAAAAACCTAAAGGCGGACAGACTGTAGATCCCATGAGCTATGAGCTATTGATACAACAAAATCTAGTGTCTGTGATAACCCAGAATAATAATTTTATGGATGTGTATGTTAAAGCGGAGAGGCCGACATAAGCATTTAGATGTTTTTGCTTACTCCTTTTGAGTCCCATATGTGTCTGTATAGTCTGAGTATGTATACGACACCAACTATATCAATAAATTACATACAAATTAGAAGTTATTATAGCTAAATCATGTCTAAATAAACATTTTAAATCTACAGTGTATTGTAACGATATCATTCACAAAGGGAAGTGTATCTCTTCTGTCAAATCCATCCACATAAGCCAGACCCATGGATTTTACTGCTCCACTCCTGGAACAGCCATCTGGACTAGATCACTATTATCTTGACTTTATTGACATTGGTGAAGGCAGTGGTCAGAGGCTATCCAACATGTCACTGTTGTTTTTTCTGCCAAAGCAAGCTCGTAGGTAAATAACAGATGATCAAAGAAACAATGATTATACTATGGTGTAAAATGACAGAAGAAACACTGTGGCAGATTAGGGAAGTAAAACCACTGGTCCGGACTTCCTTGGCATTTCATTCATAATTTTCACATGAGAAACCACTCGCTGAATGACCATTGTTTTTGATTTTCAACTGTGGTCATTAAATAAATTCCCTTTTCTCCCCCAACTCAAAACCTTACACCATACTACGTAGGTCCAGACATTTTTATATTTGTGAATACATGTTTTGATTACTCAGTATTTGTCATTTCCTCGTAAACAATAGGTGTAACTCAACTCCACAGCTGGCTTTAACACCACTAATGTTGACATGTGTTACCTGGGGCAATATTTTCAACTTTCCACCACTTCCGCATGACTATCTCAGAAGAATTCAAGATATTTCACCTGAATTTTCGACCCAAATCTCACTTCCACTGCTTACCTTCAACGCATACTTGTCCCCGGTCTTTTTCTGAAAAATCTCCAGAACTTTCCCGTTGATACCGAGCCCCAGGACTTGGCTGGTCACCTTGTAGTCGTCCGTGATGGCATTTTTCTTAATCTGTAGAGTGGGTCTTACGTGGAAAGCCATGAAAGGGGCCGAGGGATTCTGCTGCTGCTGCCCGCCTACCTGGTTCTGTTGCCCGGGTTGGTTCGGGAAAAGCGGCTGCTGGTTGGACAACATACTGAGAGAGAGTTTTTTTATCCTTGTAATAAGTTTATCCTCTCTTTAAATCAGTTCAAACAAGGCGTGTACAGCCTCACAGCTCAACAAAGTCACTTGAATTAGCGTCACAGATGCTAAGTTAGCTTCGCTGTTAGCATGTTAGCACTAGCATGTTAGCACAATCCTATTCTTGACCTGTGATTTTAGGCTAATCACTCGAGCTAACAGCTAGCCGCTCCATCTTCCTCCACCGGTTTCTCAAAAAACCCGTCGGTAACTCTCACAAATACAGTTCCAGACACACGACCCCACGCCAGGACACACGGATAGACTTTGAATAATAAAACAAAAAGTTAAAATGTTAAAGAAAATGGCTAAAACTTGAAGTAAAAGTGGGTAAGTCGCGGCACGCCAGACACGGTGGACTTGGGAAAGACGCCCCAGCGCAGCCCGGAGCAGGTTTTGCCGGTGACGTCATTGGATGGGGTTTTCGGCTTAAAGCAGAAGTTACTCTAAACACTCACAGGTGATTTCACACACAGGCTGTAAATAGTTATTATCACATGCTCTTTTGTATTAATAATGACACTAGGACTCCCAGACCTCTGAAACCACTCCCATTCAAATCAATGAAATGCTGAAAAAAAATCTCCCAAAATACAATACAATACAATTTATTCTTGTATAGCCCTATGTCACAACAGAAGTCATCTCAGAGGACTTAACAAAACCATTGAAATCACCAACACAGGTCAGAGAGTTAAAACACATAAAGAATAAAGAACACATGTTGATAAATGTCCATACATGTTGTAGAATGTTAAAGTGTCCTGGATCATCACCACATCCTTCTAGTTGGACACGAACTGCCCAATAGACCCTCCTGCATCAGCAAGGAAAAACTCTTTAAAAAAAACCCAGTGGGAAAAAAGTAAGAAACCTCGGGGAAAAGAAAAAGAAACCTTTTTTTTACAGGTTGAGAAAGGGATCCGCAAAATGTTAGCTTTCCACCAAAAAGTAAGTTTATAAGGTTTTTAGCTTCACTCACGTTTACTGTGTGCTAAAACTGGTGATAATAACTTGACATACACTAAAAACAGTTTGTTGAAAGGCCAAACGAATAAACAGTGTGTTTGCCATGGCAACTCATACTTTCGCTACTGGTCTCTGAACCAGGACCAGTCTAGAACCAGTCCCGGACCAGCAACAGCTGCATTTGAATTTTTACATTCAAGTTAGGAGCACTGCAAAAAAATGATAAAATATGATGTAATAAATGCTTAAATCGAGTACATTCTGACGGTTTCTAAACAAGATTTGCCAAAGGGACAAAGTCATTCAATCTTATTTCACAAACTGCTGCTTAATTTTCTTGTATCTTTTTAAAACAAGATCATTTTGCTTTGTCCCATTGATAAATCTTGTTTTAGGGCAGTCAAAATGGGCTCAAATTAAGATAAATGTAGCCAAAATTGAGCAATCTTTGACTTATTATTCATCACTTTTTGTAGTGAGGTAAAGGAAGAACTACTCACAATTTCACAAAATAATTCAATAAAAATAATGACATAAGAAAAAACTGCAAAGAGACAGAAAAAGTCACAACGTTATGAAGACCATAATGTGCACAACCACAGTAATTACACAGCCATCAAAATGACTGCAAATTGTTCTGCTGCACCATGTTTTTTTTTTATAAAGGATACAGTCCAAGGGGAAATACTTATCTCACACACACAGATTGACTCTTCAAGCTTTTTCTTTAGATATTTGATGTGAAACAGACACAAGCTGGAGCCATGAAATTGTATCAGAGACAGAGGAGTACTCAAACCACTAAACTAATGCAAGAAAAAGATGTAACCCAATTGTGGGGAAATGTGTATTCTCTTTGATCATGGCTGCTGCTCTTGGGGCCTAAAGGGATAATCTAGCCTAAGAATAAGAATGTTTGGAAAGTGAGTTCATATAATCTAGTTACAGTCAGCCTGAAATAGCCGGAGCTGTTGTTTTGGTTTATTGACTGAACCAACATCAATGGCTCATATAATAGACTGTTCTAGATCTATTGTCCTTTACAAGACAAAGGCATTTCTTGATAATAATAATAATAATTAAAGCCGCAAGCGGCGATGAAAGGCCTCGCCCCTCTTGCGACCACCTCCTGGGCGCCAGTCCCACAAGCGTCACGCCGACGAATTGGCAGCCCGATCGGACCAGGATTACGTACATAAAAGCTCATTTATATGATAAAGTGCGTCCCTAGTGGTCACCTCCGGGACATGCACCCTCTACGTAGAGTAGTATTTTGCTCGTACAGATGTAAAGATTTGATTTTGCAACTTTGGTGAAGATCGGAAAAGTTTAGGTCAGAAGCCTTCCATAGGTGGCGCTATTGAGTCATATTAGGTGTGTGTTTTCACACCATTACTCTCAGGTCATTACCAACTGTTAGCGATGTGAGTGTCAGCTCTGTAGGTCTGAGCCTGTGGTCAGGAGAGCATCAAACATGGAGAAATTCCCCGCTACCTCGCATGAAAACGATAACAAACTTCTAACTTTTATGCAATGATTGCATAACTTCAATCCGTCCAGATGGAGAAACGACATGGTAGAAGTCTGTGCGATGAAAATCCAGGGACTAGTACGAAGCCAAAAATGCAACACATTGAACTGCCTGTAGGTGGCGCTGTTATACTCACAGTTGTGTGTTGTATATCGTTGTGTTCAGGGTCATACGCTGTATTTCTGAAATCATTTTTAGCCTCATCGGACAAACATTTTGCCCTAAAAAGCTCATTTATTCACTTTCCGGCGCCCCCAGTGGTCAGGTGTGGGACGTACAACTTTTGCGTAATGTAATGTTTTGCTCGTCTCGGTCCAGAGAATACACCAGCCGCGGCGCCAGGGATAGGCCCGGGTAGGCCGGTGCCTACCAGTTTTTTTCTTGGCCTACTCAAATTTGTTTTTCGCCTCTCAAGTCATTAGCCTTTTTATTAAAAGTCATAATTTAAATATTGTTATTTTTATACACACATTATTGCCTAAATGTTGCGTTCTAATGTTTTAAGAAAATGTAACCCCCTGAGCGTTCACGTTGCTTCAAATAGTCCTGTTTATTGGCTGAATAATTTTGTCCAATAATCTGCATGATCATATCACACAGCGCGAAGCTCGTTCCCGAGAACAAGCAGCCATTCCTCGTCTTTAAGATTGACAACGCTCTCAAAACATTCACAACAGAGCAGCCTTTTTAGTCATTTTAGTTTTAAGAAAGTTCAGCGTGAACTTCGTGAGGTAGAAGAGCCAGAGGCCCGGGGCCGTAGGTCCCAGAGGAGGAGAGCGCAGTCAGGCCAGGTTCACCTCGCACTGATGAGGTAAACCCCAGGCCTGTGTGAGACACAGGGCCTCATGTATGAAACTTGCGTACGGACAAATCAGGGTGTAAATCAGGGTAGAATCACTTTTCCGCATTTATCTATCTGGACGTGAGCGTACAATACGCAAAAAAATATACGGCAGGTCTGGAGGTGGAGTAAACGTATACGCTGATCTCAACCTTGGGCTCAACACGCCAAAACACGCATGAAATTCAGGATTTGGACAACAATAAACATATTCCCTCTGGCAAAATTATAAGCTGTGTTTTCATTGAGCATCATGTTTCTAAAGTTGAATTTGCGCATCGGAAAAAGTCTAATGGAAAAATGCAAACTTTGAATAAATCACAGCTCATGATCAGGACCCTCTATTAAATCTGACTTGTGTGTGTATTATTTTGATCTGTATGTTTTTTAAATGTGAAGCGGTTTGTGATCCTGAACTGTGAAAGGCTCTATATAAATACACTTTACGCAACAGGGATGTGTGACCCAGCTATTGCTGTGACAGGCTCTGCACTGCGTAATTACGCACGGCTATTTGTATTCCTCACATCTGGTAAAGCAATGTGTTATTTCATTAGATTTGTGTAAGCCTCACACAGACACACACCCCAATAACGCACCGATGGTATTGCTCACTCCAAATGTCTCACTGCCCTGTCCAGAGTGCGCAGCGAGTGCCGTGAGATATCGCGCCACATAACTCCTCAAATGTGCAGAAGTTTTGGCTTCAGTTTCTTTGTGAAATCTGGACCGCAAACACTCTCTGAAGTGTACAGTGCTTCAATGCGCACTTCTACCCCGAGCCAGGCTGCGTCCAAGACACTGCAGACGCTTCATTCATGAGAGCCACCGCTGCATAATAAATATGAATTAATTCATTCAATCAATCTATATTTATTCACTTCTACAATTCAAGAGAGATTTTTCTAATGTATCAAAACTATTTTTGCAAATTTGTGAAAAACGCAGCTGAATATATAGCGTATATTTATTTTTACATAAACATAACAAACAAACGTGCCTTTTGAGGCTTCCAACAGTCTTTTTGGACTTCCGTGCTGACCTGTCGCGACCATTGCTGCATAATTCTAGGCGTGACTTTCATAAATACGTTCGTATTCAGCCGATTTATCAACACCCGCAGCTGCGTATACGCTCAGATCTGGGCTGATCTCACACGTTCATAAATCCGACGTTGGATTTTGCGTAAATGGAATATACACCCCAAATGTACACATTTTTCTACGCAAGTTTCATAAATGAGCTTGTGTGTATGTGTGTGCTTGGGTGCGTGTGTGTGCGTGCGTGTGTTTGAACCATATTCTTTGAAACCCCAATTCCAGCTACCCCTTGTAGTTTGCGTGCGAATTTGGCCTACTTACTAATCTGCAGGCCTACCCAAAATTGCAAACCTGGCGCCGCTACTGGAATACACTATACGCGATTTTCGGGCCGATCCGAGCACTAGTGCCCTATTACTTTCGGACAGGTGGCGCTAAAGAGCTCAAATTGGGCGAATGATTTTAGTGTCATTGCGTTCAGGCCATAACCTAATATTACTGATGTGAGTCTCAGCTCTGTAGGTCTGAGCCTGTGGCCCTCAGGGCTCAGCGAAAATGGCCAAAACGAAGGCCTTATTCGCCATGGCGAGGGACAAAAACGGTGAAGATTTTCTAACTTTTTTTGGATGATTATATAACTTCAATCCGTCCAGATTGGGAAATGACGTGGTAGAACTCTGTGTGATGAAAAACCAGGGACTAGTTCGAATTTCTAAATGAAAAGTCAAATTAGTGGCGAAACTTCGGTCCATCATGGCCGACTTCCTGTTGGTCCCAGACATGTGCTTAGACCGGCTTTTATGCTCGTCTCATAGAGATCTATCACTCATCCGAATTTCGTGCACCTACTCCAAAATATGCAATTCTGCCTCCAATAGAAATGGAAACATTTGAATTTTCAAGGGGGCGCTATTGATTCGCCTTTTGTCGGACAATCTGGAAACGTCCGTTTTATCAAATTTTTTGCCGGACCGGCCGTTTTAGACCCCCCATGTGCAGACTTTCGTGCATGTCTTCAGGGTCAAAAATCGAATTGAAGATGCGGAAAAAGAATAATAATATGAAACCGGTGAATAACAATAGGCCTCCCCAATACTTCGTATTGGCTCGGCCTAATAAATGCATTGGTTTTATCCTCTGCACATTAGACTGGACTCTCTTCCTGCTTTTAACCCACTTGTCAAGACTCATCTTTTTTTACTTTTAACTCAGAGGGTTGATATTCTGTGAAATTCTTATTCTTGTGTATGTTTTTGTATGATACTGTGTTTTTAGACTTGTGTTCAGCTTTGGTCACCTGTGTTGTTTTTAAAGCGCTCTATGAATAAAGTTGAATTGAATTGAACTGAATTATCCAGAGCTCATTGTTCTTTCACTCTCCACAGCTGCCCTGGGGCACACTTACAAAAGGGTTAGGGTTGGGTAAACATACACACACACACACACACACACACACACACACCAGACTCATACTAGATGACAGGGGTGAAGTGTCTTGCCTAAGGACACAACCACAGTTTGGCACTTTACAGCCGCAGCCACCCCACTGTGGCACCGGGTGTTCCCAGAGGTCTCCCATCACAGTAAAAGTGAAAATGAGTTTGAAATGAGATAGAAAATTAAATTAAAAATATTTACAGGATAATTGTTTTGGATGAATCAATAATACACTTTGATGCTGTTGTATTTCTGTATTTCCGTTTCTAAATCTGACTTATATGGGTATTATTTTTATCTGTATAGTTTTAAATGTGAAGCGCTTTGTGAAGGCGTTAAACAAAAAATTATGATTTACTTGTTTGTGTTTTTTAAGTGATTTAATTTTTTATTTGCTTATACTCATATAGTTATACATGGATTTTTCCAGTCTATTTGTTAGTGTTGTATTGGACATTTTAAAGCATTTCTGAACAGTTGATAAAAGGAATGTAACTTCTTTCAGCTTTTCTGGGATTTGTTTCATTTGCTACAACGTTGCCTCTGATGCTTAACACTTCAATCATTACATTAATATTACTCAGAGGTAAGTTTGAAGCGTAAAGACACTGGAAAAGAGTTAAAGTGATTCATAAACATGATCATTGCTAGTTTTTTAATTGATTTGAATGTTGCACTTAATGTAAAAATCTGGTTGAATTAACAGTGTTTCATTGGCAGTACCATAAGTGCTGGACTATAAGCTGCTACTTTGTTCACTTTCTTTCAACCCTGCAGCCCATATGCAGTAGTTACTATCACGCAAACCTGTATATAAACCTCACCAGCTAATTTCAATAAAATCTTTTCCAACATAAATTCCCCACTTGAATTTGAATATACAGTAAGCCACGAGTTTTCTAACCAGAAGGCAAGAAGTTCCTAGCCTTTTTCTTGAAGGAGCAATATGTTAAAATCTGGCCAAAAGTGGCACGGTCCATATTCTCTGGTCCTGTCCCACTCTCCCTGACTCAGGTTGCCAGATATGCAGTCGAATCCAGCTGGAACCATAATATCTGAACATACAAGAGTTCTTTAACCAACACCTGTTTCACAAAGATAGAAATCCTTGTTATATTCTCTGGGTTGTCGTTAATGATTTGAGACCTTGTTTAGTTCTGCGGCCACATGGTTCTTTAACCGGGGATATTAGCTCGGCGCCGTGAGTTCTGGCGTCACAGACTGAGTTCCCGGATCACAGACATTCTGATGGGTTAAACGGTGGAGGGCGGGACATCGAAATGAAAACAACAACAAGATTTAGGGGCTGTATTTGACAGATTAGGGCCCCTTTAATGATGACATTAAAATCTTACATATACTTAAGAACAGAATTCATTTAAAGCAGAGGTACCTATCTTTTATTTTCTATATAACACATTTTGGTGGAACTCTGAACATTGTAAAGTGCTTTGGGTGACCTGTGTCTGTGAAAATGCGCTCTATAAATAAAGATGACTACTCCCTCCCTGTCCATGATGAGTTAGTCGTATATTGTCCCTTTAAGAGCCATGTTCCCATGTTTTGATAGACGAGGTCCACAGGAGTAAAAATAGCCGCAGTAATCTTTGACAGAGGTTGTCTCAAGAGCAGCCAGCTTCCATTTCCCGACGTCACACATTTTTAAGAACTACTATTTGCACGTCTAACCTACAGAGCACAAAGTTTCAAAGTTTACAAAGACTGAGGCCCAAGAATTAGACCAAAGAGACAAGATGGCAAAAGAGCAACAGATGGTAATGAAACGCCAAGACATTTAAGGAACACATTCAATACAAGATACATCAGGGCCAAATGCCAAAGGTTTTTAATACAGTTAAAGATGTCCCCCTGCAGAGGAGATTTCCTGTCTCTGCCTTTTCATATGCTGTGTCTTAATCCTGTAGTGACCCAGAAGGCAAGACGCAGAACCAATTTAAAGCTGGGGTACCTAACTTTTTATTTCTGGCATAATGCATTTTGTTTGTCCTAACAGAAAGAGTGTAAGATTAGAATATTGAGAACATTTCAGACCACAGCAGGGTGCCTACATCTTATTAGAAAAAATCCTTACATTTGCATAATGAACTTGAAATCTCTGTGAGCCACTATTTGGGCTGAAAGCTGATTGGCTGAGGGAGGGTTAGCTACTATTTTTTTGCCTTTCTGAAAAAGCTGATCCAAAGATGTGATAAAGGTCAAAGATGTTTGCATGACAGGAACTTTGGATTTGATTTTACACTGCTAAAAAATGGTATATTATGAGATCATAAGATAATAATTGCTTGAATCCAGTGTTTTGTCTTAATTTAAGTACATTCTGATGAGTCTTAAAACAAGATTTTCCAACAAGACTAAACCATTTAGCCTAAAATCAAGATCTGTTTCTTTATTTTCTCATTCCAAGGGAAACATTTCTTGTATCTTTTTAAAACAAGATCATGTTGTTTTGTTCCATTGTCAAATCTTGTATTAGGCTCAGATAGAGGGAAAGATAGATACTTTATTGATCCCCGTCAGAGTAATTCAGGTGTCCAGTAGCAGCAAAAATGAAAATTAAAATTGATAATTCTTAAAAGCTAACAATAGTAATAATCCGCAACAGCCCTTCAGGTCACAGCAGCAGAGGTGGAGTAGCCTCTGGGTGGAGCAGGATGGGTCACATCAGCAGAGGTGGAGTAGCCTCTGGGTGCAGCAGGACGGGTCACAGCAGCAGCAGAGGTGGAGTAGCCTCTGGGTGGAGCAGGACGGGTCACAGCAGCAGAGGTGGAGTAGCGACTGGGTTGGGACCATTTTCTCTGCTCTGGTCCAAAGCAAAATGTGAAATGCTTCTTTAGCATTTTTCAAAAAGTCAGCATTCCTCCAGTGGATTCTCACCCGATCCACTTGGTTCGTACCATGAATCCTCTCTGCTCTGGTCCAGTGTAAAACCATGAAAAAGCGCATTCAAAAAGGCTCAGTCAGAATGTGTTCATATTAAGATACATTTTACCAAATTTGAGCATTTTGTGACTTGTTTTTCATCACTTTATGCAGCATAGTTCCATTTTATTGTTGTTCTGGAAGTTAAGTTTAAGCTTTAAGTATCTGGACGTGAACTGATTTTTTTCCTTGCGATAACAGCACAAAGTCGTTGACAAATGCTATCGGTGAGATCACTTCAGCGAGCACACCTCTCTTCAAGTCTTCTCACATTCCAATGAGGAACTGCCGCCGCAATGCCAAACATTTGACCTTGTAATTGTAAACCAATTTTTCCTATTTCGTAACATTTAGTCCTGGATCTACAGCCTCAGTCCTGGATATACAGCCTCAGTCCTGGATCTACAGCAGTCCTGGGTCTACAGCCTCAGTCCTGGGTCTACAGCCTCAGTCCTGGATATACAGCCTCAGTCCTGGATCTACAGCCTCAGTCCTGGATCTACAGCCTCAGTCCTGAATCTATAGCCTCAGTCCTGGATCTACAGCCTCAGTCCTGGATCTACAGTCTCAGTCCTGGATCTACAGCCTCAGTCCTGGGTCTACAGCCTCAGTCCTGGATATACAGCCTCAGTCCTGGATCTACAGCCTCAGTCCTGGGTCTACAGCCTCTGTCCTGGATATACAGCCTCAGTCCTGGATCTACAGCCTCAGTCCTGGGTCTACAGCCTCAGTCCTGGATATACAGCCTCAGTCCTGGATCTACAGCCTCAGTCCTGGGTCTACAGCCTCAGTCCTGGATCTACAGTCTCAGTCCTGGATCTACAGCCTCAGTCCTGGGTCTACAGCCTCAGTCCTGGATCTACAGCCTCTGTCCTGGATATACAGCCTCAGTCCTGGATCTACAGCCTCAGTCCTGGGTCTACAGCCTCAATCCTGGATCTACAGCCTCAGTCCTGGGTCTACAGCCTCAGTCTTGAGGCTGTAGCCTAAGCTTGATGATATGTCTGTGTAACACCTTATAATAAGGGGGCGTGACTGTTTACATCCGAGGCTTCTCGGCCCCCACTACCCCCCTCCTCCTCCTCCTTACCAGCACCGGGTGAGTACTGTGGTGCAAACACTGACCCCTGTCCGTCTGGCAGTGTAACGACAGTCCTGCCACTGAACTGTGCTGACTCAGTTATGCATCTGGAACTTAACAAAGTACAACAGAGTTCACTTTTTAAACCAATAGAGACTGTGTGTGTTTCTCGCACCAGCTCAGAAATGTGTTTTAACTTGAATAAACACAAATTTAAAAGAAGGACAGCAGTTAGACGGTCCAACTCTGGAAATCTAATTCCAGTTCTTTGTAATCAATCAACTAAACCCATTGACACTGATATTAATTTTAACCTTGCTCTACTTAATGTCAGATCACTATGCAACAAATCATTTTTAATTAATAATTTTATCTGTTCGTATGATCTTGATTTTATGTTTATGACTGAAACATGGCTTGACCATAATACAGGAGATGCAGTTTTAATAGAAGCCTCACCACCAAATTTCAAATTTGAACATGAAACACGAGAAAATAAAAGGGGGGGGGGCATAGCAGCAGTTTTTAAAGATCGTATTGTCTCCCATAGAGTGTCTCTTGGGAAATTTTCATCATTTGAGTATGTTTCTTTTAAAATAGAACAAAAGAAATCTTCTTCCATTCTTATTATTGTTGTGTACAAGCCGCCACAGTCATGCCATAGTTTCACTGATCATTTCACTGAGTTGCTTTCAGTTGTGTGCACAGATTTTGATGGTTTGGTCATTGTAGGTGATTTCAATATACATGTAGATAATGCTAATGATAGATATGCAATAGAGCTGAGCTCTGTGCTGGAAACCTTTGGTCTCACTCAGCATGTGAGTGGCCCCACCCACAGTAGAGGACACACTCTCGATCTGTTAATTACCAAGGGGGTTAATATTTCAAATGTAAATGTGGTCAATGTTGCTCTGTCTGATCATTTCTGTGTATTTTTTGACATGTGTCTTGATTGTAAACCACCAGCTGAATCTTCGGTTGTTAGAAGAAGACACATAAATGATAATACAGGCGAACTGTTCATGGGGAGGGTAAACTTTGAGAACACGTTGTGTGTTACTGTAGATGAATTACTTGATTCTGTCACCACCACTGTTTTGAATGTTCTGGATACAATTGCTCCTGTAAAGGTTAAAATAGTTACAAACAAGCAAAAAGCGCCATGGACTAAAGCAGACTCGGTCAGGGCACAGAAGAGAGAGTGCCGGAAGGCCGAGCGGAAGTGGCGAAAGTCAAATCTCAAAGTTGACCATGAGATCTTCAAAGATGCGTTGTGTAATTTTAACAGGGAACTACGTAGAACGAGGGAAATGTACTTTTCTGAAACTATTGAAGGCTGTAGCAACAATCTACGTGTTCTGTTTTCAACAGTAAATAGATTGACGAATCCCCCTGTTAAGATGCCATCAGAACTTACTTCCAAATCTAAATGTAATGAGTTTGCTCAGTTCTTTAATGACAAAGTCCAAGGTATCAAAAACGCCATCACCTCCACGATAGAAATAATAATCCAACCGCCAGTGAGGCTTTTTGGGCTGACGCACTTTACACCAGTACAAATTGAAACTGTCCAGGAGATAATCACTAGTCTGAGTTCCTCCACATGCAGCCTGGATGTATTACCTCCTAGATTTCTCAAGTCAGTTTTGAGCAGTCTTTTACCTTCACTTACACAAATAGTTAATATGTCTCTTGAATCTGGAACATTCCCAATGGCCTTGAAAACGGCGGTCATCAGGCCCCTCCTAAAAAAGAGGAGTCTGGAAGCCCTGGCACTCAAAAATTATCGGCCCATTTCAAATCTGCCTTTCATGGGAAAAATTCTAGAAAAAGTTGCCTATAAACAACTTACAGAATTTTTAATAATCAATAACGCTTATGATATGTTCCAGTCAGGGTTTAGACCCCACCACAGCACTGAGACCGCGCTAATAAAGGTAACAAATGACATCAAACTAAACACTGACGCAGGAACAGTCTCAGTCCTTTTTCTGTTAGATTTAAGTGCTGCTTTTGACACTATTGATCATGGCATCCTCATTCAGAGACTTGAGGACTGGGTTGGTGTTGCTGGCACCGCCCTAAGCTGGTTTAGGTCCTATTTACAAGACAGAAAGTTTTTTGTGGAGATCGAAAACTGTACCTCAGACCACTTGGCCCTGACCTGCGGAGTGCCACAGGGGTCAATCCTGGGTCCTCTTCTGTTTAATATTTACATGTTGCCTCTAGGTCAGTTGATTCACAGTAATAATGTCTCTTATCACAATTACGCTGACGATACTCAGGTCTATGTGTCCCTGACAGCAGGAGAGCATGAACCAGTGGACTCGCTCCTTCACTGTGTCCAGCAAATCGGTGATTGGATGCAAAATAACTTTCTCCAACTAAACACCGACAAAACTGAAATAATTGTTTTCGGACCCCAGAAACAAAGAGAGAGCGTTATTTGTCACCTCCAGGCTCTCTCTCTACAACCCTCAAATCAGGTCAGAAATCTAGGAGTGATAATGGACTCAGACTTAAATTTCAAAAGCCACATAAAATCTGTAACATCAGCAGCTTATTACCACCTAAAAAACATTGCTAAAATTAAAAACATAGTGTCTAAGGCAGACTTGGAGACTCTTATACACGCTTTTGTCTCCAGTCGGTTAGACTATTGCAATGGCCTGCTCACAGGTCTGTCCAAACAGGCTGTAAAACAGCTGCAGTACATTCAACATGCAGCAGCTCGAGTCCTGACCAGAACTAGGAAGTACGACCACATTAGTCCAGTTCTCAGGTCTCTGCACTGGCTTCCTGTTCCTCAGAGAATAGACTTCAAAGCAGCTTTACTTGTGTACAAGTCTCTCCATGGTCTCGCGCCAAGGTACATCCATGACATGTTTGTGCCATATGAACCGACCCGGACTCTGAGGAGCACAGGGACTGGACTCCTGTTAGTGCCCAGAGTCGGTACTAGACATGGGCAAACTGCATTTCAGATTCATGCGGCTAGAGTCTGGAACAGTCTTCCTGAGAATGTGAGACAGGCGTCTACTCTGGCATCTTTTAAATCTAGGCTCAAAACAATTCTGTTTAGCTGCGCATATACAACTGAATGATTTTATCTTTTCATCTTTGTTTTTATCTTTAATCTTTTTAATGCACTGTGACTATTTATGATTTTAGTCCCATCTGTGATTTTAATGTTTAAAGGTTTTTAATTTTTGTGATTTTATTTTTAATGTTTTTAATATATCTTGTGCTCTTAATGTGTTTGATTTATGCATGATGTGATAGGGGATGTGAAGCGCTTTGCGTTGCCTTGTGTAGGAAAGGCGCTCTACAAATAAACGTTGATTGATTGATTGATTATAATATGAGATACATCTACTGTATATTTCAGTTCAACCATACATGACCTGGCGTGGCCTTAGCCATCTGTAAGCTCCGGTCAATTATATTTTCTAAATTAGTGTGATGGTTTGGTAAGACAATGATGAGGCTGTAGACCCAGGACTGAGGCTGAAGATCCAGGACTCAGGTTGGAAAAGTCTGGTCATTAGAAATTGAGGAGAGTTAGGTGGTTTGTTAGGTCAGTACCACTTACTAAAATATGGAACAAAACAGAGATGACCACGTTTTTTTTTGTATTTGGTAACAAAACAGAACAAAAAAGATTGAGAGATTCTGTATTCGTCCCACAGTGGGGACATTTCACTATTGCATCACCAGTTACAGAACAGTAGAAATGAGGAGAAAAATTGCACAAGAAAAATGAACAATCACATTATCTAATCAAAACATAGAATAATCAACTTCAGCATAGTAAGGAAGCAAGTATTAGATCTCTAACTTTCGCCTAATAAATAAGCATGAAAAGTATTCAACAACAAAAAAAGCAAATAAATGTTTAAATATGTTTATACTTTTATTCATTCGATATTCCCCATAGTACAAGTCTTAACCGTGACTATTCAGTGTGTAGATGATTCTCAGTACTGTCAGAGTAGTAGCAGTACCCGTATTGGCCGCTGGGTGTCAGTGTGCTCCGTGTCTCTGCTGCGGCGGTCCAAACAAGCCTCTTCACGTCTCCATCCTCTGTTCACATGTTCAGGACTCACCTCCAGACAGACTGCGACGAAAACACGGTCTCTCTGCACAAACTGTTCCCTCAACTTTAATGAGGAACATTTCAGATTCTTCACCGACAAAGAGGAAATGTTTAGACTTTGACTCACATTTTTGCAACTCAACTCCTTTTTTAAGCATATCTGAGTCACAGACTTTAGATACTATGGTGTATTTCACAGTAGCAGCACAACTAACTGCTACTCACTATCACTAATACTGGTGCTACTACTACTACTCCTAATACTATTACTTCATGTGGCTATACTTGCATGTGAAAGCCGGATTCCATCAGACCTCTGAAATTGTGCAGGGCTGGGCCTGGTTATGTGATGGGAGAGCTCTGGGAACACCAGGTGCCTCGGTGGGGTGGGTGCGGTTGTAAAGTGCCAAACTGTGGTTGTGTCCTTGGGCAAGACACTTCACCCACATTAGATTGTGTCTGGTGTGTGTGTGAATGGTTGGTGGTGATCGGAGGAGCTGATGGCTTCTATCAGCGTGCCCTAGGGCAGCTGTGACTACTATAGTAGCTACAATAAAATATACTATAATGTTAACTATTACTACTACTACTATTACTGCTGCTACTACTACCACTGTTACTGCTACTGCTATTATGACCACCTACTAGTAAACATTAGGCCTTTTATAGAACAACTGACAGGTCTATGTGATTGCTTTGTTGGTGGATTGCTTGATTGACCGACTGACTTACTTGGACTCCCAGTACTTACTTTACTACATTTACACAATTAGCTTAAGAAGAGCTAATGTTGCGCACTTCTGAACTGCATTACCTTGTTGTGAATTATATAAGATTTAACCAGATCAAGTCAAACTGGCTCCACATCAATCTGCTGAAATTTGGCAAAAGTTGTGTTTCTCTACTTTCCCTAATCACTTCTGAGCAGAGTAAATGAGTAAATTAGTCAAAGTATTCAAATCTGTGTGTTGGATCTCTGAGAGGTTCCCTGAGGCAGAGGTAGAACAAGTGAGTGTTTATGCGGTTCCCAGAACAGCAGCAGCACATTTCAGAATGAGTCAAATCAGTTCTGATCCGGTTGTTGTCTTATTGGTCGATAAGTCAAAGGAATGTCAACATATTTCAGTGCAAAGACAACATGACAATATGTTTTTGGTCTTCAAAAACAGCAAGAAAACAGCATCTGCCTTCGGAAATACACTTTATTTATCCCCGTAGGGCACTTTGTCCTCTGCATTTGACCCATCCTGATGCCACCGGGCCGTCGGTCAGGAGCACTGGGAGAACATGCAAACTACACTCAGAAAGACCATGTTCCAACTGGGATTCAAACTCAGAACCTTCTTGCCGCCCGTGTGGATATGGATTTAAATGAATGTTATCTTAAGGTAAGGTACAGTTTACTTTATTGTCAATGAAAAATACCATTTGAACCATCATTCATTTTCTGTTTGGAAAAGCTTCAATCTGAATCAATCAAACCAATCTGCACCAGTCGGCTCTTTACCACGACATTGGTTTTTGTTTTAATATGAGGTGATAATTGCTTGTATAAAGTGGTTTTCATCTTATTCAAGATTTGTCAATGGGACAAAGCCATATCAAGAACTGTTGCACTATTTTCTTATTCCAAGGGAGACATTTCTTGTATCTTTTTAGTTTTGATAGTTTTGCTTGGCCCCATTGATAAATATTGTTTGAACGCAGTCAAAATGTGCTCAAATTAAGATACATTTTGCCAAATTTGAGCAATTTTGACTTATTTTTCATCACTTTTTGTAGAATTTCATATTGTTATCTAAAAACCACTGCCTCTTAATAATAATAATAATAAATTCTACATATTGCACATTTATATTTCCCCAAAGCCTCAAAGTGCCACAGATTAAAACACAGTAAAACAACCACCAAAAGTACATAAATATCCAAAATCATTGCCAAACCCGAGTTTCCCCAAATCACGCTCTCTGTTCTCATTTCTCACATCAGGAACATTACGCAATTCCCATAACTTCATACTTTGTGCTGAGCCGAGTTCCGTGGCTCTTGCATAAGCGTCTCCTCCTGACAGAATGTCCTGAAGTGCGGCCTCCTTCCGTACCTTTGTCAGATTCCTTGCTGTGCGTGGCCCGGTCGGTGGGCTCGTCCCGAATTGGAAAGTGTTGCGTAAGTTTTGACAGGTCAGTGTTGATGAATGCAGGAGGGTCACATTGCTCCCTCTTCGGACCCTCGTCGGGACATCTGCTCCTTGCTGGACATTGCTTCATTACTCTCTGTCTGTCTGCAGCTCAGCCCTGGATCTGACCCAAACCGTCTGACCCCACAATAGGCCACGCACAACCCTCTACTTCAGATCAAATTATAATCTAATACATTTTTAATCTTATTTGTAAGTCATTCTAAGTAACTTCATATTTATCAAGATTTCTGGACAGTGGTTTTTCCGATCCCTATGGACTAATGGCTCCGATGGGTTTGTTGTTATGGTATTCATTTCACAAATAAAATAACTAGAAAAAACAACAACACAGATGTTCTGAACAAATACAGAAGCCAAACAAACCCATTGAAACAAGCGGTCCCCTACCTTTATAGCACATATACTCAGCAGGGCAGGGTCTGGTTAATACTGTGATGGGAGACCTCTGGGAACAGCAGGTGCCACAGTGGGTCGGTCCCAGTACCAGACACTTCCCCCACATTGCCTGGCTGAGTCTGGTGTGTGTGTGAATGGTTGTTGTTGATGGGAGAGGCTGATGGCACAGACTGGTTGCCTCGGTTCAGTCAGTGTGTCCCAGGGCGGCTGTGGCTACTGTGGTAGTTTGTCACCGCTGTGTATGGAGTGAATGAAAAAGACCATGCAAAGCGTCATTCAGTGTCCAATATCGCTGAATGAAACCAATACATTATTTTTATATTTATCATTATTATTACAAACACATTTGACTTTACAAGATAATGACGGAAACACTGTAGTTCTCAGCAATGATCCATTTTTACACATTTTTCCAGTGCAGCAAAGTTCAAACCTGCATGATGAACTAAAGTAGCTGTGTGCACTAGCAACACTACTGTGTGTGCACGGTCACACACGGCTCAGAAATCTGTTCTATCAGAGGCTAAAAAATAATTAGTAGTGGAGCAGTAGCGGATAATGTGGGTGTCATGCAGCAACCCTTCTCCTCCCCATCTCCGCCTCTTCAGCCAGAAAAGCTGGCTGAAGAGGCAGAGATGGGGAGAAAAAAATAATAATAATAACAATTGTAAACCGCTTTGTGACTCTGGTCTGTGAAAGGCGGTATATAAATAAATTACTTACTTACTTACTTACTTAGCTCTTTCACCCTTCTCATTCTCCCACCACCAGGGTCTAGGCCCCGGGAGATTTCATGCCATCATCTCCATCTTCATTTCTCCTTCTGTGGTAATCATACAGAGCTCTGCCGGGGTCTATACGGCAAATCTTTATTAGTTGTAAGTAATTCTGGGAGACACTGGTTTGCTCTGAGGAGGGAGACTTATTGTTTTGATTATATAGTTTGTGTTGTTTAGCGTTTTATGTGATTTGTTTGTCTTATCCTGGGCCATGAGTCTGTTATGAAGTTTGATGATGATGAGGATGAGGATGATGATGATAATGATATTGAAATGTGCCCTATTGTAGGAAGGAGGCGGGTGGTCAGATAATGTAGATAGGTCTGATCAGACAGTGTAATGACCGGAGAGGGGGGGGGGCGGGGGGCGAGCAGGTTCAGCAGGTCCACTGGAGGCTCAGGTGCCAGAATCCAGTCCCAGTGTGCAGCTAAATCCAGGAGTGGCTCCAGTTACCGCCAGGTCCACAGCCAAGCGCACTATTCTGAGAACCGCGGGCCGAACTGGGGGCTGAAATAACTCCACTCAATCAGGACTGTGACTGAGGGGCTAATGAAGAGCAGAGAGGACAAATGAATGGCCTCGCTGTAAGCACAAACCAGGGCACACACATCCATCTTCAGCCTTTTCGACGCAAATACAAAGTCTATCGCAGATGGAGACGTGTTGAGTGACTGAGAAATGCTTTGGAAAATATCTCAGTACTCGCACGACTGAGTATCCAAGTAATCCAACTTTATTTATTCACGTTTCAATGGCAAATAACAGACACAACATATAAATCCTGAATAACAACATTGGTACATTGTAGAGTAGTATTTCAACCCCTCACTCACAAACATAGCCTTGTCCAGGTACAAAATAAGAAAATCAAAGATAACATCAAAACAATCAGAAGGAAATAATATATAAGATTATTATAGTAATAATAATAAAATGATAATAATAATAAAAACAATCTCCCTCAGTGTCCAGAAGTAAACTGATCCTATCGACCAATGACAAAAATGGTTGCCATGTTTTCTTATATTTAGATTAGGAACCTTTTGAGGGAGAATCTAAGGTTTTTGCAGGACTATTAAGATCAAGCGCACCTGTAAAAGATTAGATGAGAAAGCCTGTAATAGTCCGACAGTGGAGAATATGTCGAGAGGTTAGCACCGCATCAGGGACAGGAAGTTAAGGAGCATCACAAGGAGCGACACCAAATATATCAAGAGTGAGTCGCGGGTGAGGGGGGATGTCGTGTGTAAGGAGCAATAAATATTATTGATCAATAGTCCATTTTTGTTCCTCACTGGGTTAGCGCACATGAGTTTCCAAAGGTGCCATAACTCGGCAATAAAACAGTTTGACATGGAACGGGGTAGCTTCAAATCTTATGTCCCGTTAACCACAAATGCTATTTGGTCAATAAGGAATGACAGGTCAAAATCGTTAATGTCGCATCACACGAAAATAGGCACTAGAATGACTAAGCATAGCGAGTGGGTGTCGTCCCTCTGCGGTTCACCATATAACATAAACCACATGCTGAGGCCCTAGAGATACTCCGACCACGATTAAAGAATACCGATGGTCACCCACATTGCTACATAGGCCGCATAATGAAGAATCTTGAAAAACATCGGCTTTATAGGGTCTGGCAAGTACTGTCGTCACTAAGTCAATCTGGAAGAGGACTCAACAGGACACAGCCCGTCGGTATGTTATGAGAAGTAGTGTATTGGTTTGTAAGTAGCTGATCAGCAGGGGAACAGCGACACACGACTCTGAAGACCAATGTTGGGGGGGAGGGGGGTTGCTGGGAATCACCTCGGCACAGAGCTCATCTAAGAACGTGGGGTGTGCATGCGCCTCATGGGGTGGGGGGAAGAATTATGCCACGGTTGGGGATGTGATTTTATGTGTCAGTAATATCCACCCTACGTGTGCGACTAATCCATTCGTATCAGACCAATCCTGCATATCTGCGAGTTGGCCAAAACCGATCCACCTTGGCATATCATAGGCCAGAACGGCAATGCCTTGATACAAATCATGGTTAGTTAGAGCCGAGTCTTGTTCGTCATGAGGAGCCGTCAAAAAATGAGATAGCTCAATTCAATACGGGGAAACTGACCCACCGCCACAATGCCACCCGACCGCCCATTTCCACACAATCTTCAGGTTAAAAACTGTGACTCACCTAAAAAAAGGTAAAGGATCATGGGCGGAGTCTGGGGTGCTCTGACTTGTTTTTAGGTTGGAACTAAAATCTGCTTGCCACCACTGCCCCTTTTGAGTGACTGGATATGACACACCGCTTGTTTACACAGACCGAGCTGAACGTATAGCTATATTTAGTCAGTGTTTTACATTAAGTTTGAGTGGTAACGTTACTGGCTCCTTTCGAAATATGTCTCTTCAGCTTCGCCTGTTTTCTCTATAAGACAAAAGTGTAAAGAACTTGTGCGGCTTAACCCTTTAAGCGCCAGAGATTTTTTCCAAAACGCTCATTTTGACATCTTAATTTCAAAAGGCTATAACTAAAAGTAGATAAGAGATAAAAGGTATCTGTAAATTAGAAAAATATAAAGATGACCAACAGTTATTAATGGATAAATCCTCCCATCTAATATGCATATTATGAACGATATATGGCGTTAAAAATAAGGGATTTTAAGAATTTCAAACAATATTTGTATTTTTTCTAAGCTGACAGACTATCTATGTTATCACTATAACATGAACACACACCAGAGCACAACACTGTAACATTGTAACTTTCATGAAAATAGTAAAACTCTCTCTCTCAATAAGTCGTAGCCCACACATATATGCACACATCTTACTGTACCCTTGATTACGGTAGGCTTGAAAATAAATATGTGGGTAGCACATAGTTTAGCGAGAGACTTTGGCGGACGACTTTAGCGGGAGGCTGGAGGTCGCTGGCGGCTGCCCCGACGCGATTTCCAGCTGGTTCTCCGCAAATCTAACCTGTCTCCGAAACCTCCCCAATGGAACATGGCCCAACTCTGAGAAAAAAAAACAGAAACACTGTAGCCCACTGCAGACTCTGTGCAAATGTCTAAAGTTAGTGTTGTGGCGGTACAACAAGCAGGTAAAACACGGTAAAGTGTAGTCGTAGGGCCAAGTCATGTTGGAAACAGTGCATATTTAATAACAGTACCTCTGAGCTGACTGCAGTTGTATTAAGGGCTTATACACAATACATTTTGAATTGAATTGATTCTGTTCAAACTACAAACAAGTGAAAACAATAATGTTACAAAACATGACTTTAAAGAGTTGATTTGGGCTCTTTGAATCTCAGTGAGTTTTAAAAGGGGAGGGTTTGTTGTTCCTTAGCCTTTAATCAGTCCATTCATTTCCTTTTTTAATTAATATTTAGAGTTTTGCTCCCTAGATTTTTGTTGATTGTCTGCTCCACACCACTAATGTTTCACCTGTGACTCCCCTGTGCTAGTATCAGTCAGTTTCAATTTAATGCGGGCTGCATCCTCTTCCTGCATCTAACAGCCTCAGTCCTGGATCAGCAGGCCTCAGTCCTGGATTTACAGCTCATGTCCTGAATCTACATCCTCGGATACAAATGCATCTACAAACCTCAGTCCTGGATCTGCAGCCTCCAGTCCTGGATCTACAGCCTAACAATCCAGAGAATGGCACAAACCGAGCCGCGCATTCTCCACCAAATCTGTTAGGATTTAAGCAGACAGAGACGGATCGTGGTGTGCCAAACTCTGGAAGTTTATTTAAGTTTCTCTCAAGTTGCACTGGTTTACTCTGTTTCTTTCTCTCAGACAGAATAAAGGCAGTACACAGTTTATATAGTCATTGTCACGGTTTAGATCTGGTTTAGTCTAGTTTATTCTGGTTTAGTCTACTTTAGTCTGGTTTAGTCTGGTTTATTCTGGTTTAGTCTGGTTTAGACTGGTTTAGTCTGGTTTAGACTGGTTGAGTCTGTTTTAGTCTGGTTTAGTCTGCAGTGAGCACATGGGTCCTTCAGCTCCAAGCTGTAATACCCAGTTATTAGCCCGTCAGCGTCTTTACTTCCTGCGGAAACTTAGAGAATTTACCACTAACTCTAAGATTCTGCTGAACTTTTATCGCTGCACCATTGAAAGTTTACTTGTTGGTTCTGTGTCTGTGTGGTTTGGAAACATCACAGATAAAGAAAAGAGAGCTTTAAACAAGGTGCTCCGCTCTGCAAAGAGGACCGTGGGCTGTGCAGCTTCCTGTTCTGGAGGTTCTTTACAAATCCAGACTTTTAAACAAAGCTCTTAAAATCATCGGTGACTCTTCTGGCCACCCTGGGAAAGCCATGTTCCAGCTTCTTCCCTCTGGCAGAAGATACCGGTCACTGAGATGCAAGACATCTCGCTATGCTAACAGCTTCTTTCCACAGGCTGTTAGGTGCCTAAACAGAGCATTTTAATTCCTGCTTTTACCTGCTTTTAAACTGCTTTTACCCCTTGTATTGTTTTGTCGATCGGTGCCACAGTGTCAGCTGTTTTTTTTATTATTTATTATTTTATATTCAGTGTATGTGTATTTATATTACATTGTATCGTGCTTTTTATTCTGTCGGTGCACACAGAGTACCTCTTTTTGCATGTATTTCCAATGTAGTTTTACTGCACATGGCCAATAAAATGAATCATCATCGAATCATTATTATAATAGATCCATGCACTGCATGAAAAGTGTGATTTTCGTCTCTTTTCGGCCCTGTATATTACTGTGAAACTTCTGGGATTCGGCTGTTGACGGTAGTTTGTTGTCCCCTCCTCCCTCCTCCACAGGAGGCTTTAACATGTAAATGGGAATGCTGTGAGCTATACAAATGCTAATCAGGGTTGAGGGGGAGCACAACTACTTTCAGTCAGGCCCTGTTTATACTGAGACGCTGCGCAGACGTTTCCAGGCTATTAACAGAAACGACCTGGCTCCTAATGCAAATTTCTCTGCGTTCACATGAGGTTGAAAAACGATGTAGTTCTAGCGCCCGGCCAGTAGGGGGCAGAGAAACTTTACAACACTCACACGACCCCCAGCCCCGTGCCCAGCCCCCCTCTCTGCAGTGTACTCACTTCCTGTGCCAGACCCTCAGAAAGTACCAACATCATTCTGCATTTTAACAGCAGCTGTGAAAATGGAAACTGAACCTAGAGCTTCGCGTGGTCTCGTTTGGACGAACGAAGGAGTAGTGTTAGTATTAGATAGCAATATGGCCTACGTGCAGGACTGTACAAGGACTCTACAAGGACTCCATGTTATGACTATGATGTGACTGTCTCTTTGTGACACGTCTTTCCATGTGTGACGTGACAATGACTATATAAACTGTGTACTGCCTTTATTCTGTCTGAGAGAAAGAAACAGAGTAAACCAGTGGAACTTGAGAGAAACTTAAATAAACTTCCAGAGTTTGGCACACCACGATCCGTCTCTGTCTGATTCATCCCTGACAGTAGAATTATCCTCTGTGCTGTGCTCGAAGCCCACGAAGCTAGTTAGTGTGACCGCCGCCATTGTTGTTGATGTTTGTTCTCCGCTACTGCGCATGTCCAAATGTACGTGTGGGAGCAGCAGGAGGTGGGGGTCAGAGCAGCAGGAGGTGGGGGTCAGAGCAGCAGGAGGTGGGGGTCAGAGCAGCAGGAGGCGGGGGTCAGAGCAGCAGGAGGTGGGGGTCAGAGCAGCAGGAGGCGGGGGTCAGAGCAGCAGGAGGCGGGGGTCAGAGCAGCAGGAGGTGGGGGTCAGAGCAGCAGGAGGCGGGGGTCAGAGCAGCAGGAGGTGGGGGTCAGAGCAGCAGGAGGCGGGGGTCAGAGCAGCAGGAGGCGGGGGTCAGAGCAGCAGGAGGTGGGGGTCAGAGCAGCAGGAGGTGGGGGTCAGCGCAGCAGGAGGCGGGGGTCAGAGCAGCAGGAGGCGGGGGTCAGAGCAGCAGGAGGCGGGGGTCAGAGCAGCAGGAGGTGGGGGTCAGCGCAGCAGGAGGCGGGGGTCAGAGCAGCAGGAGGTGGGGGTCAGAGCAGCAGGAGGTGGGGGTCAGCGCAGCAGGAGGCGGGGGTCAGAGCAGCAGGAGGTGGGGGTCAGAGCAGCAGGAGGTGGGGGTCAGAGCAGCAGGAGGTGGGGGTCAGAGCAGCAGGAGGTGGGGGTCAGAGCAGCAGGAGGTGGGGGTCAGAGCAGCAGGAGGCGGGGGTCAGAGCAGCAGGAGGTGGGGGTCAGAGCAGCAGGAGGCGGGGGTCAGAGCAGCAGGAGGCGGGGGTCAGAGCAGCAGGAGGTGGGGGTCAGAGCAGCAGGAGGTGGGGGTCAGCGCAGCAGGAGGCGGGGGTCAGAGCAGCAGGAGGCGGGGGTCAGAGCAGCAGGAGGCGGGGGTCAGAGCAGCAGGAGGCGGGGGTCAGAGCAGCAGGAGGCGGGGGTCAGAGCAGCAGGAGGTGGGGGTCAGAGCAGCAGGAGGTGGGGGTCAGAGCAGCAGGAGGTGGGGGTCAGAGCAGCAGGAGGTGGGTGTGAAAGAGCCCCCGCTGTGCAGCGTTTCTGAGTTGTCCCACTCTGAGGCTGGATCTGAACACTTACGTTTTCACCTGGAACAGTCTTCGTATGAACGGTTGGTAGAAACCAACATCCAACTATACCGTTTTACTGCCACAATGTCTCCGTATAAACGCAGCCTGCAGCAGCCGCTGCATTCATATGCTAATTAGGGCCATTAGCGCTCGGCGGCTGCAGTGTTCCGCTGCATTCATATGCAAAGTAGGGACATTAGCATGGTACGGATGCGGCAGTTTGGAGGACAGGGCACCCCTTGTGTGCATTATATTATAAATGAGAATGCTGTGAGCTATACAAATGCAAATCAGGGTTGCAGCGGGAGTTTTACTGCAGGAGACATTTTAAAGGATGAAAATCTCTGGTACAAACAGATCAGGCTCAGTATAGCCTAACTTTAGACTCTTACAATGAAGCTTGAATTGATTTATCTAATTAATGTATGCTATATTAGTGTGTATGCCATAAGCAATGGCAAATGTTATGTAAAAAAGATACACAAAATAAATCAGCAGTTAAAATGTGAATCAGAATCGGCAGGTAAACATTAGAATCAGAATCAGCAGGTAAACATTAGAATCAGAATCAGCAGGTAAACATTAGAATCAGAATCAGCAGGTAAACATTAGAATCAAAATCAGCAGGTAAACATTAGAATCAGAATCAGCAGGTAAACATTAGAATCAAAATCAGCAGGTAAACATTAGAATCAGAATCAGCAGGTAAACATTAGAATCAGAATCAGCAGGTAAACATTAGAATCAAAATCAGCAGGTAAACATTAGAATCAGCAGGTAAACATTAGAATCAGAATCAGCAGGTAAACATTAGAATCAAAATCAGCAGGTAAACATTAGAATCAGAATCAGCAGGTAAACATTAGAATCAGAATCAGCAGGTAAACATTAGAATCAGCAGGTAAACATTAGAATCAAAATCAGCAGGTAAACATTAGAATCAGCAGGTAAACATTAGAATCAGAATCAGCAGGTAAACATTAGAATCAGCAGGTAAACATTAGAATCAGAATCAGCAGGTAAACATTAGAATCAAAATCAGCAGGTAAACATTAGAATCAGAATCAGCAGGTAAACATTAGAATCAGAATCAGCAGGTAAACATTAGAATCAGATTCAGCAGGTAAATATTAGAATCAGCAGGTAAACATTAGAATCAGAATCAGCAGGTAAACATTAGAATCAGAATCAGCAGGTAAACATTAGAATCAGAATCAGCAGGTAAACATTAGAATCAAAATCAGCAGGTAAACATTAGAATCAGAATCAGCAGGTAAACATTAGAATCAGAATCAGCAGGTAAACATTAGAATCAAAATCAGCAGGTAAACATTAGAATCAGAATCAGCAGGTAAACATTAGAATCAAATCAGCAGGTAAACATTAGAATCAGAATCAGCAGGTAAACATTAGAATCAGAATCAGCAGGTAAACATTAGAATCAGATTCAGCAGTAAATATTAGAATCAGCAGGTAAACATTAGAATCAGAATCAGCAGGTAAACATTAGAATCAGAATCAGCAGGTAAACATTAGAATCAGAATCAGCAGGTAAACATTAGAATCAGAATCAGCAGGTAAACATTAGAATCAAAATCAGCAGGTAAACATTAGAATCAGAATCAGCAGGTAAACATTAGAATCAGAATCAGCAGGTAAACATTAGAATCAGAATCAGCAGGTAAACATTAGAATCAGAATCAGCAGGTAAACATTAGAATCAGAATCAGCAGGTAAACATTAGAATCAGAGTGAGGGGTCTGCAGAGCTCACAGTGCATAGTGCCAATGACCTTTTCTTAGGTCTCACTTAAATGCACAGAGGATGTATTAACCACACATCTCCCAGCAATGCGCTCAACTGCAGAAATGATGTTGTTTTGAAGAGAATGTTGTAATCCCACAACCAACCACATGATGGCGATCTCACAGGAGTTGCTTGAGAAACCAAAGCGGCCTCATTTACGCTGCTTCTTTCTCCTCTTCAGAACAAAACATGAACAAACCGAGCTGTTTGAGATCATTACATGTGTTTCTACTGTAGTTTTATGTGGTAGTTCTATGGACTCTTCATTTCAAAAGTCATTTCAACTGATGTTTTGAATAAAGACTCAGTTCTAGTTGGAAACATAGTTATTATTAAAGTGTTTTCAGCACAAGCAGCAAAAGAATAAGTGGTAAATATCTGAGACAAACAAACTACTTATAAGTGCAGGAGGAATGCAACAGACGCGATAAGCTACAAGTACAGACTTTACACTAGGTCTGTTCCCTGCAAGCCCCAAACTTCTATTGGCTTTCCATATAAAATATCTGTCCGGGTGGGGATGAAGCATGGATCTATTATAATAACGGGATGAAACAAAGAAACTTGTAAAATAACATGTTTAAATGCGGTACCCTTTGACAGGGTTCTTCTGAGGAACACAAACATTCATATTTGCAGTCTATGGTGTATGCGCTGGTCTTGCAAGTACTGCTGTGTGTGGGTCATGCACAAAGCCTCACACGTGATTGGACGAGGAGTCGAAGGCGCTTCAGGCTCCTCCAATCACAGACGAGGTTATTGTTATACGGAAGGACTCGCGAGACCAGCTCCTTATAAAACCAGAGCGGTGCACCCCACGGATCTATTCCCGTGTGTCCGCCTAAAGCTGCCTTTAAAGCTGTCTCTAAAGCTGACTTTAAAGCTGACAGTGAAGCTGACTGTGCAGAGATGGAAAAACCCCACCTGAAGAAGAAACCTCGGCGCTTCTGTGAACATTGCAGCCTTGAACTCTCTCATGCACAGTATTATGACCACAGGAGGCGCTATTTCAGAAATGGAGTTTGGGAGAAAAATCTCCAAAGGACTCGGTCCGATAACGCACAGATCCTGTTATCCCGTCACACCGGAGGGAGGTCTGTGCGTCCTGGAGCTGGAGAGACGCATGAGCGTGAGATGCAGACCAGCACCCAGGGAAAGAAGTGAAGGAAGAACATGAAGACAACGGTGAGCAGCAAATCTGTAATAGTTAGTGTGCAGTAAAATGTGTTTGCTTCCCATGGTAATGATTATTGTAATAATCATTAATAATCAAATACGGACATCTCATTGTAATGCATAACCATATAATGCATGGGTTGTTTTCCAGACGAAACTGCAGATGACCAAAACATTCATCTTTTCATGGATTCCAGTGACTCAGAGTCTGTGCAAGATGAAGACCTCTCCTGTCATGAGGTAAGGCATGAAATTACCTTAGAATATAGCATACAAGTTTATATATGTATACAGCTATACATGCAATCCAGAGCTCAAACAGTTCTCCAGTCTCAGTACTACTACTGCTACTCTCAGTGTACAGTTTCTGTTAAACAATCAAAGCAACTAAACACTAAAAACAAACACCGCGAGCTGTTTGAGATGAACTTGATTTTTGTCAAACTACAGTTGTAAAATCTTTTATGTTCAAATGGTGGTATTAATGATGGTCTTTTCACTCTCAAATGGACATTCATGCACTGAGCACGGTCGTTTGAGCTGCTGAGTATGGGCGCTGCCTGCATGTTTAATGAGCCTACTTTACATTTGCATAGGTTGAGAAAGTGGTCAAAGAGGAGCAGAGTGAAGCCAATCCTCACATACAAGATGGGGAGGGGCATGGAAGTGAAAAACAACAGATCTTGCTGATGAAACTTCTGGCCATGATGCTTTTGTCATGGCAATCAACCTTCAAGATTTCTGACGACGCCCTCACATCGCTACTTCTGTGCATCAAACAATTCATGTGGATACTTGGAAATGTTGTCTGTGCTAATTCCCTCACTGTCTTTGCAAATGATATTCCAAAGACTTTAGTGTCCTTGAGGAAATGGACTGGTGTCCTCCGTGACGACTTCTTACAGTATGCAGTTTGTCCAAAATGTATGACCGTATACATGCGTACTGAAACCTACGAGCCCATACGCGATGGTACAAAGGTTTGTAAGACTTGTGGTCACATACCGTTCTACAATCACCCACAGCAGAAGTCTGCATTAAGGAACAAATGTGGCTCTTCCTTGCTAAGAAAGGAAAAATCTTCTTGCGCTAAAGAGCATGTCAATCCAATAGTAAAGAGTGTGTCAATCAACCCGCCTTCAACTCCTCTTGGACCCGATCCACAAGTTTCAGCCAGTCCACAGACTGAGGACAAAGTGCTGACTGCTCTCTGTGGACTGTCTGATCAGCTTAATGAACATGCTGCCGACATAAACGAGCGCTTCACTCAACTGCTGAATTCAGTCAACTCCATCGAGGAGAAGGTGGCGGCTCTGGAGTCGAACGACTGTGCGGGAGAAACATACTCAAAGAGGAGAAGACGGGTGCACAATCCCAAGCTTGCGGTAAGAATAATGTTCTATGACTGCTAGCTAAGCTAAGTAGCCTAGCCTAAAAACAAAGCTAAGAGTAGCTTTGCAAAAGCACTAGCTTTATTAAAGTGTTTGTCATTTACAGGAAGCAGTTCGCCGTCTTCACAACTCAAAGACTAATCCCAGGCGCTACGAACCAGAGCAAGGGTAAGATTTAAAGAATGTGCTTTCATTCTGTGGTATAAGGAACTAGATATGTATAGATACCGATCTAACTGTACATTTTGTTTTCACAGACTAATTTCTCCTCATAATGAGGCAGTGACCTCCTATTTGCTCAAAGCAGTATCTGAAAGTCATGATTTACACAATGTTGATAAAGACCGCATTGTGTGTAAGTGTTTAATGTTACTGTGACTTGTGTTTGATTTTATTCATACCACTCATTAAATTGTTTTCCAGCCGCCTGTAAGACCTATTACGAGACGGTACGCAGGAGCTTTATATATGCCAAGCCAGAAAACTCATCGCGGGCGGAAGCTGCGAAGAGTTCAGCTCGGAGTCGAGCGAGAAGAAAGAGGGTAAGACTTTATTGTGACTTTATTCAGGTGTTAGATGTGTTGTGTTCACACACAGTGCATTGCACTGGACTGATTCATTGTTTTTTACAGCTGCTGGAATCGAGACAGAGCGTCCTAGCAGAGGACGAGGTGGAACTCTGGAAGTCTGCCACCGTAGACCTAATGTCCGATGAAGAAGAAGGCGTTGTGGACGGTGTCTCTGGCTGGATTGTGCGGTCGCCGTCATTTCGAAAACCGGAGCTCTCTGAACTCTGCGCGAAGCTGCAGTCCCGGTTAGACGAGACGCGGAAGTACAGAACCACACACATTAACCGTCTATGCTACGGACCTCCCTCGGACAGAAAGCCGCCAGTGACCTATGATCCAGAGTGTGCCAACGGACAGGTCACGGAGTTGTAGTTTTGGATCATCCTCTACTCGTGTGTGGGCAGATCCTTTGTATATAGTTGTTTTTGTTTTAATAAAGCTTTCTTTGCATAAACATTCATTTCCTCTATAACTTCATTCATGTCCTTGATGGCCTAATGGTGTAGTAGCCTACATAGGATAAAATCAATATACAGCATTATATGAATAAATATATATGTTCACACATTAATTATGAGGCAGGGTGACCAATAGTGACAGATCTGCCAACCAATCACGAGTAATTTTACTGGTTTGAAAGTAGAGGTAGAACGGTTCCTCACTGATCCGTGATCCGTTCGGTACAGACGTAATCCGCGGTTTGATTTATGAAAAAAAAGTTGTGCGTTGTTCAGTCCACACACAGCGCGGTCATTGCGAGCAGAGGAACAGAGACTTGAAAGCCCCGCGTCATTTAAATCCCAGTATGAGAGCATTTTGGCTTCACTGTAACTGCACTGATAATTAATATTCGACAAAACTGTCACAGTGTAAATACTGTGGCACAAGAAAGACATGAGTGAAAAAAAGCATCTCAACGACCGCTTATTGTCGCGGCATTTAAGCAGCTCCTTTACGCAGAGTCAGACCGGGCTAAAGTCAACTCTCCCGCACATCCTCAGCTGCGCTCACGACTGACGCTTGGACGTCCCGCGGAATCTATAAAAACTATTTAATAATAACTATGTTTCCAACAGAACTGTGTCTTTATTCACAGCATCACAGTTGAAATGACTTATAAAATAATGAATCTATAAAACTCTCACATAAACCTACAGTAGAAACACGTGTAATGAGCTCAAACAGCTTTGTTTGTTATTGTTGTTCTGAAGAGGACAAAGTAGCAGCGTAAAAGGGACCGCTCCTGTGTGATCGCCCTCATGTGGTTTGTTGTGGGATTACAACATTCTCCTCAAAACTCCGTCAAGGGAACGCGCCAGTATAACGTGCTCACGTAGGTCCACCGCAACCGCTAACGTAAGCCACGCCGCGCAAGTATACACTAGGCTTAAGCTCCGCGCCGCGCGACTATACACTAGGCTTAATAGATCCATGAGCGGAACCGCTCACTTCATCACCGCAGACTGGGAGATGAAGAGTCTGGCGCTGCAGACACGCCCACTCTACGACAGTCACACAGCACAGGTTTCCGTCATTTGAATATGTGTCTTTTAAAATACAACAAAAACAATCTCCTCCAATACTCTTCATTGTCCTATACAAGCCACCGCAGTCATGTCACAGTTTTATTGATAATTTTACAGAGTTGCTTTCAGTTGTATGCACAGATTTTGATAGCTTAGTTGTTACAGGGGATTTTAATATTCATGTGGATAATGTTATTGACAGAAATGCTAAAGAGCTGAGTTCTGTTCTTGAATCTTTTGGTCTCACTCAGCATGTGAGTGGCCCCACCCACAGCAGAGGGCACACTCTAGACCTGTTAGTTACAAAGGGGGTGAACATTTCTAATGTAAACGTGGTCGATGTTGCGCTTTCGGATCATTTTTGTATATTTTTTGACATGTGTTTCACTAACAAACCACCAGTGGACTCTGCAACTGTACAAAGAAGACACATAAATGAAAATACGGGTGAACTATTTATGGGAATGATAAACTTTGAGAATGCATCGTATTCTACTGTAGATGAACTGTTTAACTCTGTCACCTCTAGTGTTTTGAATGTTCTGGACACCATCGCTCCTGTGAAGGTTAAAATAGTGAAAAATAAGCAGAAGGCGCCATGGGCTAAAGCAGACTCGGTCAGGGCACAAAAGAGAAAGTGCCGGAGGGTCGAGCGGAAGTGGCGCAAGTCCAACCTCCAGGTTGATTACGAGATCTTCAAAGATAAGTTGTGCGAGTTTAACCAGGTGCTACGTAGTACGAGAGAAAGGTATTTTTCTGAAATGATTGAAGGCTGCAGCAACAATCTGCGTGTTCTGTTTTCAACAGTTAATAGATTAACAAACCCCCCTGTTCAGATGCCATTAGAGCTAACTTGGTGTTGGGGTTTTTCTCGACCTTTCCAAAGCATTTGACTCGATTGACTTTCAAGTCTTACTTGGTAAACTCTCTCACTATGGCGTCCGGGGTGTAGCTCTCCAGTGGTTTAGGGACTATGTCTATGGTAGACAACAGTACGTGAACATAGATGGGTCTGACTCTCAACTGGAAAACATAACATTTGGTGTTCCCCAGGGATCTATACTAGGGCCCCTATTATTTATTATCTACATTAATGATTTTGGAAATTCTTGTGATATTCATCGAATACTTTTTGCAGATGACACAAATTTGTTTATGTCGCATAAACGCATCGATTACCTTGAAAACTCCCTAAATGAGCAACTCATCAAAGTAAATAACTGGTTCAGATGCAATAAATTGTCACTTAATCTCAACAAGACTTCTTATATGATCTTTCACTCAAATAGTCATTTGTACCACGACCCAAATATTAATATAACCATTGATAGTAAAACCATTAATAAAGTTGAAGTTATAAAATTCTTAGGAATCCATATAGATCAATTTACAAATTTTAAAAAGCATCTTGATGAGCTTGTTAAAAAATTGTCAAAAATTGTAGGTTTATTGTTTAAAGTGAGACAGTTTCTTCCCTTAGAAGCTTTACTGTCCTTGTATAGATCTCTGTTCGAGCCTCATTTGAATTACTGTAATATCATATGGAATAATACCTACCCCACGTACATGTCTAAACTTCAAATATTACAAAAGAAAGCCATAAGAGCACTTTCTTGGTCCTTGGGTCATGCTCCCACAGATGTTCTCTTCCATAGATACGGTCTATTGAAGTTGCCTGAAGTTAATCTCTACCATAATGCGTGCACAATGTATAGTGTGGTTAACAAGTTAAATGTTCGATTGTGTGAACTCATTCCATTATATTTACCATCACACCAACATAATACTAGGAACAAACTGCTGCCTAAAGGGAAATACAGAAAATTAAAATGCACAAGTTTTAGTATTTGCCACAAAGGCCCAACTACATGGAATGAGTTGGATAGTAACCTAAAGCAATGTGCCACATTATCCAAATTTAAGAGGGAACTGAAGGCTCATCTACCGGGGAAGGATGTGACTGGATGAAAGCGTTGAAGCACAAAGAGTCTCTACCTTGTATCTGTTTGAGGCGAGAGGTAGATCTCTCTTTCACAGCCATGATCTCAGGGCTGGCAGAAGTTACCCTACAGTAAACTCCAGCTGCAAACACTTACAACTATATACTAGGAATACATTAAATATTATTCTTATCATTACTATAAAATTATTATTGGTAGTGGAGATGAGCATTCAGCAGCTTCGCCTGCCAAAGTGTTCTGTACTTCCTTGAAGTGTGGTGAAGATGTTATTATTTCTTATTCTTTATTTATCTATTATTGTTATTGATTTAGGATTATTATCTTTACTGTCATTATTATTATTATTATTACTTATGTATTCTGGGAGCACTAGTTACTTTTTATTATTATTACTATTATTTATTATTTTTATTTTTATTATTATTTATATTATGATGATTGTATGTTTGACTGTAGGTTTGTGACTGTGGTGGTGGTGGTGGTGGTGTGATGGACCCCTAATGTAAAAGCTTCTGCTTCTGGGAGTTCCATTTTCACAATGTAACACATGTACTTTTAGGGACTGTGTGAATTGTGAATAAACTAAACTAACTTCCAAACGTAAATGTAATGAGTTTGCACATTTTTTCAATGACAAGGTTCAAGGCATCAAAAACGCCATTGGGCCTCATTCACGAACGGTTCTTAGGAACAGATTTGTACGTAAATCCTACTTACGCGGTTTTTACGAAGAAAGTGGCATTCACGAATATTTCTCGTAACCAGAATTTGTCTTGGGCAAGTACAAATCCTACGAGTCCTCAGGAGCACTCGTACGCATTCAGTGCCGACATGTTCACAGCCGGGGTTGTCCTCTTTGGTGAAGTTGAATAAAAATACAACATTCCAGTGATATGTCCGTCATATCGATGTATGTATTTATTTATTTGTAGTAATCTTTATTAGTAATCTTTATTTATATACCGCCTTTTTCACTGCAGATCTGGCCTACTTTTTAATTCATTTTTAAATGAAATGTGCCAACGCTTTATCAAATACATTGGAAATCTTGCCGTGTATTAGTGACCCCTTCCTATTTATAGGGGGCATTTCTTTATTCACGGGCCACAGAACAACGGCATATATACTGCTGCTGCAGGAGGTTAGTGGGTCCGCGCTGAGTCTCTGCGCTGGTCTCTCCTATGGATCTATACGGGTCTGCACTGGTCTCTCCTATGGATCTATACGGGTCTGCACTGGTCTCTCCCATATACGGGTCTGCACTGGTCTCTCCCATGGATCTATACGGGTCTGCGCTGGTCTCTCCTATGGATCTAGACGGGTCTGCACTGGTCTCTCCATACGGGTCCGTGCTGCATGCTCCTGGATCCATACGGGTCCGCGCTGGTCTCTCAAGTCTGGTCTATGCGGTCTATCTTCGGTCCGCGCTGGTCTCTGCGCACCAGTCTCTCCAGTCAGGTGTCTCCAGTCTATGCGGTCTCTCCTATAGGTCCGCGCTGGTTTCTGTGTGCTGGTCCTGTAAATGCACCTGTAAATGATCAAACTGTCCAAGAGATAATCTCCAGTTTGAGCTCCTCCACATGCAGCCTGGATGTACTACCCACTAGATTTCTAAAGTCTGTTCTGAGCAGTCTGTTACCTTCACTCACACAGATAGTAAACATGTCCCTTCATTCTGGAATATTCCCAAAGGCCCTGAAAACTGCAGTCATCAGGCCCCTGCTAAAAAAGAGCAGTCTAGATGCTACGGTACTTAACAACTATCATCCCATCTCAAATCTGCCATTTATGGGGAAAGTCCTTGAGAAAGTTGTCTACCTACAGCTTACTAGATTTCTTATAATTAACAACTCATTTGATATGTTTCAGTCCGGCTTTAGACCCCACCACAGCACTGAGACTGCTCTCGTTAAGGTTACAAACGATATCCGGCTGAACACTGATGCAGGCAAAGTCTCAATCTTAATCTTGTTAGATCTGAGTGCTGCCTTTGACACCGTCGACCATGAGATCCTCTTACAGAGACTAGAGGACTGGGTTGGCGTCGCTGGCACCGCCCTAAGTTGGTTTAGGTCTTACCTTGAAGACAGGAAGTACTTTGTGGAGATTGGAAACTGTGTCTCAGATCATATGGCCCTGACCTGTGGAGTCCCACAGGGGTCGATCCTGGGACCTCTTCTGTTCAATCTTTACATGCTGCCGTTAGGTCAGTTAATACGCAGAAACAAAGTTTCCTATCATAACTATGCAGACGACACTCAGATCTATGTCTCACTGACTGCAGGAGAACATGGACCAGTGGACTCACTCCTTCACTGTATCCAACAGATCAGTGAGTGGATGCAAAACAACTTCCTTCAGCTAAACGCAGACAAAACTGAAATGATTGTCTTTGGTCCAGAAACAAAGAGAGAGCGTCATCTGTCACCTACAGTCTCTCTCCCTAAAACCTTCAAACAAGGTCAGAAATCTAGGGGTAATACTGGACTCAGACTTAAATTTTAATAGCCACATCAAATCAGTAACATCAGCAGCTTTTTACCATCTAAAAAACATTGCCAGGATCAAAAACATAGTGTCTAAAGCAGACCTGGGAGATTCTTATCCATGCATTTGTCTCCAGTAGGTTAGACTACTGCAATGGCCTGCTCACAGGTCTGTCCAAACAGGCTGTAAAACAGCTGCAGTACATTCAAAATGCAGCAGCTCCAGTCCTGACTAGAACCAGGAAGTACGACCTCATTAGTCCTGACTAGAACCAGGAAGTACGACCACATTAGTCCTGACTAGAACCAGGAAGTACGACCACATTAGTCCTGACTAGAACCAGGAAGTACGACCACATTAGTCCTGACTAGAACCAGGAAGTACGACCACATTAGTCCTGACTAGAACCAGGAAGTACGACCACATTAGTCCTGACTAGAACCAGGAAGTACGACCACATTAGTCCTGACTAGAACCAGGAAGTACGACCACATTAGTCCTGACTAGAACCAGGAAGTACGACCACATTAGTCCTGACTAGAACCAGGAAGTACGACCATATTAGTCCTGACTAGAACCAGGAAGTACGACCACATTAGTCCTTACTAGAACCAGGAAGTACGACCACATTAGTCCTGACTAGAACCAGGAAGTACGACCATATTAGTCCTGACTAGAACCAGGAAGTACGACCACAATAGTCCTGACTAGAACCAGGAAGTACGACCACATTAGTCCTGACTAGAACCAGGAAGTACGACCACATTAGTCCGGTCCTCAGGTCTCTGCACTGGCTTCCTGTGGCTCAGAGAATAGACTTTAAAACAGCTCTGCTTGTTACAAGTCTCTCCATGGCCTCGCACCAAAATATATTAGTGACATGTTAGTCCCATATGAACCAGCCCGGACTCTGAGGAGCACAGGGACTGGCCTCCTGCTGGGACTCTGAGGAGCACAGGGACTGGACTCCTGCTGGGACTCTGAGGAGCACAGGGACTGGACTCCTGCTGGGACTCTGAGGAGCACAGGGACTGGACTCCTGCTGGGACTCTGAGGAGCACAGGGACTGGACTCCTGCTGGGACTCTGAGGAGCACAGGGACTGGACTCCGGCTGGGACTCTGAGGAGCACAGGGACTGGACTCCTGCTGGGACTCTGAGGAGCACAGGGACTGGACTCCTGCTGGGACTCTGAGGAGCACAGGGACTGGCCTCCTGGGACTCTGAGGAGCACAGGACTGGACTCCTGCTGGGACTCTGAGGAGCACAGGGACTGGACTCCTGCTGGGACTCTGAGGAGCACAGGGACTGGACTCCTGTTAGTGCCCAGAGTCAGAACTAAACATGGGGAGGCTGCTTTTCAGATTCATGCTGCTAAAATCTGGAACAATCTTCCTGAAGATTAAGACAGGCCTCCTCTCTGACAATGTTTAAAACCAGGTTAAAGACAGTTCTGTTTAGCTGTGCTGCAACTGAGGGATTTTATATTTTTATCTTTCGTTTTAATGTTCTGTAATTATTTATGATTTTAATGCTTTCTTGTTCAGCACTTTGAGTTGCCTTGTGTATGAATTGTGCTATACAAATAAACTTGCCTTGCCTTGCCTTGCCACAGGTACTGACACAAGCAGCGGAGGAATGGAAGACAAAGGCCCAGTACTAATATCCCGGTCACAATTGATAATGCCAAAAATTAAATAAATGCAGTGAATGAGGCTGGGCCCAGGATGGAGCGCCTCGTCGTCCTCCTCGGGAGAATCAGGTGGTGTAATATATGAGGGTAGATACCCTCATAAAGTGCCTTCTTATGTTGCACTTTGTCTTGTTTTTTTAATTATGTTAAATAGACTTAATTGGATGGATGGAATATGCCTTCCATCCATCCATCCATTTCCTTCCCCTTAATCCATTTCTAGGTCAGGGGGGGGGGGGGCAGTCAGAGCAGGTGTCCACATGAGCTGTGTTTATTAAAAAAAAATATATATATTTTGAAAAATGAACCGAACCGTGATTTTTTTCAAACCGTTGCACCCCTATTTGAAAGTAGTGGTTTCATTCAACACTGAGTAAGGATATTCATGCCGCATAGTGACCACAGAAAGCACACTTCTCATGCAGGGCCTGGGCAGCTGCATTCATATGCTAATTAGGTCCATCAGCACATACTCTGAAAGCTCTCCCTACGTCATTGTCTGGTTCAGACAAATTGTGGCACGAACAAACTGCGACAAGCACGGGTTGCCAAAACCAGCCAAAAAGCTGCGTCTATCCTCCAATCTGCGATGGAGAAACTCTGATGCTGAATGTTAGAAAAACCGCCAGCATGTATTTTTCTCTTTTAATTTTTATTAATGAAGACAAATTGTTAATTGTGGACTCCACTAAATATTTTGGCGTTAAGCTTGTGACGAATATTCACAAAATGCTGCACATCAGACAAAGGAATATGCACTCAGGAATCATAGAGATGACCAGCTTACAAAACCAGACAATTATTGACTCCAAGAATAAACAAATGCTCTCTCCCACTCTCGACGAGGGCAAAAGTCCAACACAATCAGGCGCCCAGTGGTGGGGGGCATTGTTTGCTCAGGTGGAGATGGAAGACCGGGTCCAGACCAGGACCAGGGGCCAGACCAGTCCCAGATCTGTGACGTCATCGGACCCTTTGATAGAAACTGCTGGGAGGAGATTGGCAGTCAGTCAGCGGAGGGCAAGAGAGGGACATGGAATTAGCTTTTAAGAGCTCTCTTTTGTTGAATATTCTGTATCTGATTGTAAAGATAATTAAATGCAGATGTTAAACTTGGAGAATCTTTTTGTCTGATTTCTGTATCAAATTGTGGACACGTCAGCCAAAGGGAATTATTGGCTACATTTGGTGACCCGAGACGTGATTTGATACAGAAAGAAGACGCAAGATGAGCTCAGATATAGACTGGGTCCGTCGGCCGGGAGAATTCTCTCTTCTCTTCTCTCTTCTCTTCGAAAGAGGTAAGCGGATCGTTACTTTTGAAAATCTGCACATTGTTTTAAATGGAAGAGAGAGAGAGAATTCGGCTCGGCGGACTGCAGCGTGGCCAGACGACCGCCGTGACGGGCGTTCTATCGGACGCGATAGAACAATAGTCAGGTTTAGACGTTTTTGAACCTTGAGGGAAGCATTGGTCCCCTCAAAAAAAGAATATACAGGAAAGCCACAGGGTTTATAAGTGCAAAAGAGGCACAAGTGTTTAGATAAATAGGATTAGAAAATAGGGACAGTTAGGGTCAGAAGTTATAGGATAATAAAAACTCCATATCCCCCGGGGGCGGGGAAAAGGGTACAATTAATTTAAACAGAAAAAAGCCAAGTATTTAAAATGTGGATTCTGATAATAATGATCTGATTAATGAGAAAAGAAGGAGCCTCTTGGCTGTAGTATACGAGTTTCATGTGAAGAAATGACAAACGATCAGTCTGGGAGTTTTTCTCTTGTATTCTGATGTAATGTTTCGACAGTTACAGAGAATCAGGAAAAAACAAAAAAGATTCTGCTGGAACCCTCGATACATTGATCATGTAGCAAATGGTAATGTTTTCCATTACTGACGTATTTAAGGATAAAATGTAAAGTGTCGTTTGACGTGAAAGAAACTTTTACCACTGATTTAAAACCTTGTCACGAGAAAAACGAGGAAAGTATTTCAGACTCCATGCTTCCTTTGTTCGGGAGGCCCCTCCCCTCCCTCGTTCTGTCCTCTCTCTCTCTCTCTCTCTCTCTCTCTCTCTCTCGTGAAGACAGAACTATTACCAAAGACATTTTTTGATTTGTAGAAAATTACATTAAAGCTCACCGCACACCGAAACGCAGCGCCTCGCGGCGCGTCATTTGACGCGCGTTCATGACATGTGTCAAATTACACCGGAACGCCTTGGCTAGCGTCCTTTTCCAGCTGATCGCAGATGAAATGGGTGAGTGACGTTTGGAAGTTTCTACTAATATTTTGGGGGAGGAAACAAAGTATTTACGTGAAATTATGCTGGCAAATATTACAAGAAAAGACTATTTGGACCCATTTTTTAAACAGGCTAATAACTAGCTCTGGGTAACGCTGTACTTGGGTTATCAAGCTTTCCTCGTCCATTGTGACCGGTTTACTTGAGCAATAGCGCCGACAAGTGTGTAAATTTGAGACCGCGCTCACAGCTACGTGATAAGAAGCGCAGAAGAAGAAAACTACGGGTGCTTGGAGGGACAGTTTCAGCCGCGGCGCCGCGTCTGGATTCAACAAAACTGAATCGTGGCGCCCGGTCCAGCGTCGCCGCGCGTCACTGCAACCTTGGTGTGCGTTCTCTCATAGAAAATAAAGGAGGCGGCTCTTTTGCCGCGCGTCAAGGCGTTTCGGTGTGCGTTGGGCTTTATACACACGATAATGTTACTGACATGGAGTCATAGGATCACAGAACTTTGAGTTAGATTATAAAGAGGCATTATTTTATTTTTTATTTTTTATCTCCAAGGCGTCTAGACAAGTTTTTTTCCCTACATTTTGGTGATATAAAAGTTAGAATGATCTTAGAGAGCATTATACTTTTGGAAAAATAGGGCTTAGGATAGCAGTTGAATGCAGATTTGGTTTTCAGAATTTAATGTTTACAATGTTAATATTAATTATTTCATAGGTTTATGTAGATTTGTATTAAGGCAAAGGTGCCCCCTGGTGGTCAGGTCGGGTATTGTAGCTCTGAGTGTAATATTACTATCTGAAATAAACTGCTTACTTGCACGAAAACTGTGAAGAATTTCTAACTTTTTTGCGATGATTATATAACTTCAATCCAACCAGATTAGGAAATTACATGGTAGAACTCTGTGCGATGAAAATCCAGGGACTAGTACGAAGCCAAAAAATGCGACACCTTGAACTGCCTGTAGGTGGCGCTGTTGCACTCACAGTTGTGTGTTGCATATCGTTGTGTTCAGGGTCATACGCTGTATTACTGAATTCATTTTTAGCCTCATCGGACAAACATTTTGCCCCAAAAAGCTCATTCATTCACTTTCCGGCGCCCCCAGTGGTCAGGTGTAGGACTTACAACTTTTGCGTAATGTAATGTTTTTCTCGTCTCGGTCCAGAGAATACACTCAGCGATTTTCGGGCCGATCCGACCACTAGTGCCCTATTACTTTCCGACAGGTGGCGCTAAAGAGCTCATATTGGGCGAATGATTTTAGTGTCATTGCGTTCAGGCCATAACCTAATATTACTGATGTGAGTCTCAGCTCTGTAGGTCCGAGTCTGTGGCCCTCAGGGCTCAGCGAAAATGGCCAAAACGAAGGCCTTATTCGCCATGGCGAGGGACGAAAACGGTGAAGATTTTCTAACTTTTGTTCGATGATTATATAACTTCAATCCGTCCAGATTAGGAAATGACGTGGTAGAACTCTGTGTGATGAAAAACCAGGGACTAGTTCGAATTTATAAATGAAAAGTCAAATTAGTGGCGAAACTTTGGCCCATCATGGCCGACTTCCTGTTGGTCCCAGACATGTGCTTAGACCGGCTTTTATGCTCGTCTCATAGAGATCTATCACTCATCCGAATTTCGTGTACCTACTCCAAAATATGCAATCCTGCCTCCAATTAAATGGCAAATTTTGAATTTTTCAAGGGGGCCTCTTTGATTCGGCCTATTGTCGGACAATCTCGAAACTTCCGTTTTATCAAATTTTTTCCGCCGAACCGGTCCTTTTAGACCCACCCATGGTGCAGAACTTGCGTGCAGGGTCTCAGGGTCAAAAATCGAATTGAAGATGCGGAAAAATAAGAATAATTACAGCCGCAAGCGGCGTTGAAACGCCTCGCCACTCTCGCGACCGCCTCCCCGGCGCCGGTCCCCACAAGCGTCACGCAGACGAATTGGCAGCCCGATCTGACCAGGATTACGTAATAAAAGCTCATTTATATGATAAAGTGCGTCCCTAGTGGTCACCTCCGGGACATGCACCCACTACGTAGAGTAGTATTTTGCTCGTCCAACAGATGTAAAGATTTGATTTTGCAACTTTGGTGAAGATCGGAAAAGTTTAGGTCAGAAGCCTTACATAGTGGCGCTGTAGAGTCATATTAGGTGTGTGTTTTCACACCATTACTCTCAGGCCATTACCAACTGTTAGTGATGTGAGTTTCAGCTCTGTAGGTCTGAGCCTGTGGTCAGGAGAGCATCAAACATGGAGAAATTCCCCACTACCTTGCATGAAAACGATAACAAAATTCTAACTTTTATGCGATGATTACATAACTTCAATCCGTCCAGATGGAGAAATGACATGGTAGAAGTCTGTGCGATGAAAATCCAGGGACTAGTACGAAGCCAAAAATGTAACACATTGAACTGCCTGTAGGTGGCGCTGTTGCACTCACAGTTGTGTGTTGCATATTGTTGTGTTCAGGGTCATACGTTGTATTTCTGAATTCATTTTTAGCCTCATCGGACAAACATTTTGCCCTAAAAAGCTCATTTATTCACTTTCCAGCGCCCCCAGTGGTCAGGTGTAGGACTTACAACTTTTGCGTAATGCAATGTTTTGCTCGTCTCGGTCCAGAGAATACACTCAGCGATTTTCGGGCCGATCCGAGCACTAGTGCCCTATTACTTTCCGACAGGTGGCGCTAAAGAGCTCAAATTGGGCGAATGATTTTAGTGTCATTGCGTTCAGGCCATAACCTAATATTACTGATGTGAGTCTCAGCTCGGTAGGTCTGAGCCTGTGGCCCTCAGGGCTCAGCGAAAATGGCCAAAACAAAGGCCTTATTCGCCATGGCGAGGGACGAAAACGGTGAAGACTTTCTAACTTTTTTTCGATGATTATATAACTTCAATCCGTCCAGAGCAGGAAATGACGTGGTAGAACTCTGTGTGATGAAAAACCAGGGACTAGTTCGAATTTATAAATGAAAAGTCAAATTAGTGGCGAAACTTCGGCCCCTCATGGCCGACTTCCTGTTGGTCCCAGACATGTGCTTAGAACGGCTTTTATGCTCGTCTCATAGAGATCTATCACTCATCCGAATTTTGTGTACCTACTCCAATATTTGAAAAAAAATCCCCAGAGGGTCAAAAAAAATGAAATTTCTAGGGGGCGTTATAGAGTCGGCGAGCGTTGGACAATCTGGAAACGTCCATTTTATCAAATGTTTCGCCGGACCGGTGTAACGCCGAGATACACTTCCTTGAAGAGATGCACTTCCCCAGCTGTTTATGATGTAATGCAAACCTGCGCATGCGCGTCTCACGGCAACCGAAGCATACCAAGATGGCGGACCGTGAATTGCTTTAAAAGTTGAAATACGAACGAATTAAGACACGAATGTCACTTGTAATGCAATTTGAGGCGAGATGTTGATGGTTCCGTTTTGTCACATGTGGGTTTTAAGAGTCAAAGTTTCGTGCAAAGTTTAGTTTAAGCAGTCAACTGCGCCTGTGAAACCACAAAGCTAATGTTTTCATAGCAGTCCGCGGCTGCTGACGTAGGCTGATGACGTAGGCTGATGACGCGTCCTGTGGCCACTCTACACTGGTCTGTCGGGTTGATAATGGAAAATGGGGAAAAAAATCAATCTAATTAAATATTTTGTTTGAACACACTATTGTTAATCATATTAAATACAGTACGATACATGTATTGAATGAAATTTATTATTTCCATTATCAACCCGACAGACCAGTTGTAAGCTGTAGAGTTGCCACAGGACGCGTCATCAGCCTACGTCAGCAGCCGCGGACTGCTATGAAAACATTAGCTTTGTGGTTTCACAGGCGCAGTTGACTGCTTAAACTAAACTTTGCACGAAACTTTGACTCTTAAAACCCACATGTGACAAAACGGAACCATCAACATCTCGCCTCAAATTGCATTAAAAGTGACATTCGTGTCTTAATTCGTTCGTATTTCAACTTTTAAAGCAATTCACGGTCCGCCATCTTGGTATGCTTCGGTTGCCGTGAGACGCGCATTCGCAGGTTTGCATTACATCATAAACAGCTGGGGAAGTGCATCTCTTCAAGGAAGTGTATCTCGGCGTTACACCCGTCGTTTTAGACCCCCCATGTGCAGACTTTCGTGCATGTCTTCAGGGTCAAAAATCGAATTGAAGATGCGGAAAAAAAATAATAATATGAAACCGGTGAATAACAATAGGCCTCCCCAATACTTCGTATTGGCTCGGCCAAATAATATGAAACCGGTGAATAACAATAGGCCTCCCCAATACTTCGTATTGGCTCGGCCTAATAATGTCTGTTTATAGAAAATAAATGGTTACTGGAGACTCACGTATGGCATTTGTGGGTCAGGATCACGCAACATTGGAAAGTAATCCACCATTTTCTGAGCCATTAGTCTTAGTTCCAGTTTAGAAGGGTATTTGGTTTCTTTACCCAAGGGACTTGCACGTAGCATTGCGATCATGCTAGTGATAGTGTTGCGAACAAGTCTGCAACAGAGCTCCTTCGATATTTTAAAATCGCTCACATTTCCTTCACGGAGCATTGAAAAGTACTGGGAGCGCACAACATCCAACTCTGAATCTGTGTATACAACGTATTCAGGCGGAGCTGGCAGTTTAATGCTTTTGGTAGTTGGTGAGCTGGGAGATGAGCTCTGAGGCAAACTGGGGGATGAGCTCTGAGACTAGCATGGTGTTAAGTCATATGCAGTGGTATTGGCATTCTGGTCAGAATGTCCTTTCTGTGAGAGTATGAAAACATAATAGTAAACTACAATTACTTTATTTTGAGCAAATGCTTTAAAATACCATTTTGCAGATGAAATCCCATAGTTGTTTCCTTTGTAGAAAATTCGCAGCACCTGGAAATAAGTCTTTAAGATCCTCACGATTGATTGTAGTCAGTATTGCTTCATCAATATTAGCAGCTGCAACAGAACAGGTATAAAAAAGAACAGGTATTAGTAATTTCAAGAATTAATTATGCCATAATCAAGTAAGGTCATTTTCTTCTTTTTCACTCTGCATTTCATAACCAAAGACAGTAGACATCACATTCTCTAGACAGGGGTTCTGTTAACCACGGGACCCCCAGTCTCAGCCGATACTACTACTACTACTACTACTACATCTAAAATGTAGAATTTGATCTAAACTTAAATTAAAACTAATGATTTTTTAATTGAACAACTGAAGCACATAACACTAAATGATTCCCAGACACCCAGTCTGGGTGGGAGCACTGCTATAAAAACAAAAAGTATAACATCCTTAAATACTTACCCTCCAACACTGAACGGATACCCTCGTTCTCCTCAACACAAAGGCTCTGGGGAAAAAGAAAAAAAGTTATAATAGGCTAACAGCTAGTAGGCTAAAAGTAGCAGCGCACGTGGCAACTCAAACTCTTTGCATAGTGCCGCAGTCTTTTATTGTTAAAAAAGGATAAAGCCATAAACATAAAATGTCTATATGAAATTGGAAAAAAACATTTTTCTCCTTCAGGGACGACCTAACAAGATCTGTATTGTTAGCATGTCTTGTACCAATAGACTGTAAACTTTCTTGTACCACGGACCGTTATTATAATAGATCCATACACGGGACGCCATCGTGACGCAGCATTAACGAGCATTATGGCATGGCGTTGTGGAGGTGTATGATCTGTCTTATTTTTGCAGCATTGTCACTGAAGACGCTTCTTAGCCACATCAATACAGCACATGGACGTAGTCAAGAGTTTTGGGTTCATTGCGGAATTAATGGATGTGACCAGGACTTCAGAGTTTTCAACTAATTTTTTTGCCACATCAAACGAACACACCCTGTGTTTATGAAACACGGAGTCCCGCCAACTACGTGGAGAACGACTCCAACATCGCGCTCGCTGGGAGAGTGGGAGTGGAAAAGTTTGGAGTATCAATTTTTGCAGATTCTTCAACAACCACCGCTCCAGCTACGACTAATGCTACGCCACTGGTTTCGACGCGGAATGAAACGTTTGAGGCCGAAGTGGTCATTAATGTAAGTCTCAATGCTAACTTTATGAATGTGTTGTGTCTGACCCATGGTTTGACCATGACCACATAAGCACCAAGTAACACACGTAGATTGAATGTATAACAGACATAAACGAAGACAAAATGTATCAAATCTATTAAAAAGTACCTGCATTTTTTTGTCATACACGTTTTAAAGTATAACATTTGGATATATCCTAGGCTATGCTTAATATTACATGTATATTAGTACTTTTAGCAATTGTTTTTAATGCTTACTTCCCTGTTACTTCCCACTATTAATCATGTTTTCTATGAAGGATGAAGATGCGAGACCATCAACTTCCACTACCAACTATACCAGCAATGATCTCACCAGATGTGCTGCTGCTCTTGGTCTCAGTGTCCGTGAAGAGTGCCATTTGTCACAAGTAAGTTGATGAATGTGAGATTTTTTAAATACTTTTTCAACCATAATCATTATCAAATACTATATTACATTTGAATAGTTACTTGAATTCAATATTTCAAACAATTATACAATAATTTGTATATATTATCTATAGATTTTAATTTGATATGGTTTTTAAGGAGCAGTATGTAAAAATGTGGCCACAAGTGGTACTGCAGCCTCTCCCACTCTCCCTGACTCAGGTTGCCAGATATGCAGACGAATCTAGCTGGGACCATAACAGCTGAATAGACAAGTGTTTGGTCAACAAAAAATCTATACAAACACCTTTTTCATAAAGGACCCGATATATAAATCCTTATATTATTCCTTGTTTTGTCATTAACGAATTGAGAATCCTAACAACACCTTCTTTAGTTCTGCGGCCACATGTTACTTAACCAGTGAGATTAGCTCGATGCTGTGAGTTCTGGCAACTCGGATCACAGACTTTCTGATTGGTGAAACGGTGGAGGGCGGGACATGAAAATGAAAACAATAACAATCTCTGAACTGATAACTACTACTGTTAAAGTATTGGAAAAGAGCAGTTTATTAATGTGTTTTGACATATTAGGGCCCTTTTAATGATGACTTGACATGAAAATCTTACATATTGCTACTTTTAAGTGGGATACATTTAAGTTTGGGTATATCAACCTTGTTTGTTCTTTATTAATTGGTTCAGCTTTTTAAAATGAAAACTTTCTTTTTTCAGAGAACTGTGAACAACATCATCTCAGGGGTGCAGCAATATCAGGCTGTTCTCATCAATGTGCTCCGGGAGAGAATGAGGGGAGTTTTTGATGGGCACTCTGAGAGGAGCCCTCAGCTTCAAAATGAAGCAATGTCCATATTTGACACTTTTGTGGATCCATTTTCAACCAGCGCAACTGGACAAAACAAGACCTACAGGAAAAACTTTAATCCAGTGAGTCCAGAGGAAGTAGTTGTTTCCAAAAAGATTGTCTGGGTCAAGCGAGGTGGAGCAAGGCGTATGTCTCTGTTAGCGTACAAGGTTTCAGTTCCTGCTCTGGCCCAGGCGACAGAATTTGTGAGTGACCTCTTAGATTATACGTCTTATTTTTCTGTTAGTTTTAGAGAGAGCGAGTTTGTGCACCTAAAATATAGTCTATGTGATGTTATTGTTCAGCAAAATCAGCCTGTGATTCAGTCTAGACTATAGTTTGGATCTATTATTGTTAATTACAATATGGTTGTATTTTTCATGTGTGTACATCTGCGTTTCTTTTATACAATATTATCCAGCCCAAATTCAAAGCTGTTGACTTCAGTGGTATAACATCTTCAATGTCTTTAGTTAATTTGCAGACAAATAAACCTGCACAATGCATTTTGATTCTTGTCTTTTCATCTTAAACTCACACACATTTTTATATTACCAGTAAGATACTTTTTTAGTGTCCAAGACTAGACAATATGACAATGAATGCTCATACGTTTTCAGTATAGGATAGGATTGAAAAAATATTGACCCCTCATCTTTATTGTGTTTCCTGACTAAAGTCTCTCAAATTACTATTAGAGATTAACACTTATTTTAAGATCTTAAATGTAGTCTTTTTTAAGGTTTGGGGTTAGCTTTTATATGTGGAAGTCAATAATATCTTATTTCAACTCTTAAAAATACTGTTTTAAGAGTTATAAACTCAACAAGATAAAAAGGTATTGTTCATGCTTAAAATAAGACAAGACCGCAAAGTCGGCACCTTAAAACAAGTAAATAACTTTTGAAACTAGATAAATAATCTAGCATGGCTAGAATTAAGATTTACTATCTTACCTAGTCCCAGAAAATTTGCAGTGCATTTCTGAGAGTAAGAAGACGCAATAGTAACAAACGGCACATTCTCTCTGGATTTTTGCGATAGTTTTACATCAACAAAGTTACAGTATGTCACAAAAGTTGGAGAAAAACTTGTTCTCGAACTCTCCAATGTCAGTATTCAATTCAATACAATACAATTTATTCTTGTATCGCCCTATCAGAGAATCAAACAGTTCAAACTCAAAGAATAGAGAACTCACAGATATTAGTCCTTAGGGGGAGTTGACCAATGTCCTCAGTGTTATAGATTGTTGAGTGTCCTGGATCATCACCACTGTCCTTTTGTTAGACCTTCTAACAGTCTAACAGAGAAGGGTCCACGATGCAACAGGCTCCTACTGTATCACTGTGCTGCCGTTGGCTGTCAGACTGTACAACGAACCTTCAGGTGTCCAGCAGTTTTCCGCTGCTGGATCAATAAAGTATCTATCTATCTATATACTGTTGTACTCTATATGTGTCTCTCTGTTTTTTTTTTTACCTCTCTTCTGTATGTGTGGCCAAACATGCATGTGAGAGCAAGATCACCCACCAGACCTCTAAAGCAAGTTGGGTTAATCGTGCAGCAACCCAGCTCCTCCCCATCACCACCTCTAAATTTCTCCTGTGTGAGATCAATAAAGTCTATCTTATTTCTTCATTGCAGTGTCATGTCATGTCTTTGGCTCAGCTTCACCACCAATAATTTAAACTGAGATAAAGTTGCATAATACATTCTTTGAGATAAGACTTTAACTTGTGAATGTGACAGATTTTATACTTGCTTCTTTATGACGCTAAAGCTAGAAGTTTAAAAAAAAAATCATATTTAGTCTGTCACGTGCAGTTGTCTGTCATATGTAGTCTGTCACGTGTTGTCTGTCATATGTGTCTGTCATATGGCTCCATGTTATTTAAAGCTGACACAGTTCTTTGTCTATTCTAAGAACCATAACATTGTTGTAGGGGCTGCCCCGGTGCATCCGGCTCCAGACGTGTTTGTGAGTGTCTGAGGTCAGGGCTGTCTCTGAGTGGCGCCGTTAAGATGGACTGATGGTGAGGAGGGACTGACGGTGACGAGGGACTGACGGTGACGGAGGACTGACGGTGACGAGGGACTGACGGTGACGAGGGACTGACGGTGACGAGGGACTGACGAGGGACTGACGGTGACGGAGGACTGACGTGACAGAGGACTGACGTGACAGGACTGACGGTGACGGAGGACTGACGGTGACGGAGGACTGACGTGACGGAGGACTGACGGTGACGGAGGACTGACGTGACAGAGGACTGACGGTGACGAGGGACTGACGGTGACGAGGGACTGACGGTGACGAGGGACTGACGGTGACGAGGGACTGACGGTGACGAGGGACTGACGGTGACGAGGGACTGACGGTGACGGAGGACTGACGGTGACGGAGGACTGACGTGACAGAGGACTGACGTGACAGAGGACTGACGGTGACGAAGGACTGACGGTGACGGAGGACTGACGTGACGGAGGACTGACGGTGACGGAGGACTGACGGTGACGGAGGACTGACGTGACGAGGGACTGACGTGACGGAGGACGTGACGGAGGACTGACGTGACGAGGGACTGACAGTGACGGAGAACTGACGTGACGAGGGACTGACGTGACGAGGGACTGACGTGACGAGGGACTGACGTGACGAGGGACTGACGGTGACGAGGGACTGACGGTGAAGGAGGACTGACGGTGACGGAGGACTGACGGTGACGAGGGACTGACGGTGAAGGAGGACTGACGGTGACGGAGGACTGACGTGACGGAGGGCTGGCGGTGACGGAGGACTGACGTGACGAGGGACTGACGTGACAGAGGACTGACGGTGACGGAGGACTGACGGTGACGAGGGACTGACGGTGAAGGAGGACTGACGGTGACGGAGGACTGACGGTGACGGAGGACTGACGTGACAGAGGACTGACGGTGACGGAGGACTGACGTGACGAGGGACTGACGTGACAGAGGACTGACGGTGACGGAGGACTGACGTGACGGGGGACTGACGGTGACGGAGGACTGACGGTGACGGAGGACTGACGGTGACGGAGGACTGACGGTGACGGAGGACTGACGGTGACGGAGGACTGACGTGACGGAGGACTGACGCTGATGGAGGACTGACGGTGACGGAGGACTGACGTGACGAGGGACTGACGGTGAAGGAGGACTGACGGTGACGGAGGACTGACGGTGACGGAGGACTGACGTGACAGAGGACTGACGGTGACGGAGGACTGACGTGACGAGGGACTGACGTGACAGAGGACTGACGGTGAAGGAGGACTGACGGTGAACGAGGACTGACGGTGACGAGGGACTGATGGTGAAGGAGGACTGACGGTGACGGAGGACTGACGGTGACGGAGGACTGACGGTGACGGAGGACTGACGTGACAGAGGACTGACGGTGACGGAGGACTGACGTGACGAGGGACTGACGTGACGGGGGACTGACGGTGAAGGAGGACTGACGGTGACGGAGGACTGACGGTGACGGAGGACTGACGGTGACGAGGGACTGATGGTGAAGGAGGACTGACGGTGACGGAGGACTGACGGTGACGGAGGACTGACGGTGACGGAGGACTGACGTGACAGAGGACTGACGGTGACGGAGGACTGACGTGACGAGGGACTGACGGTGACGGAGGACTGACGTGACGGGGGACTGACGGTGACGGAGGACTGACAGTGACAGAGGACTGACGTGACGAGGGACTGACGTGACGGAGGACTGACGGTGACGGAGGACTGACGGTGACGGAGGACTGACGGTGACGGAGGACTGACGTGACGAGGGACTGACGTGACAGAGGACTGACGGTGACGGAGGACTGACGTGACGAGGGACTGACGTGACAGAGGACTGACGGTGACGGAGGACTGACGTGACGGGGGACTGACGGTACGGAGGACTGACAGTGACGGAGGACTGACGTGACGAGGGACTGATGTGACGGAGGACTGACGGTGACGGAGGACTGACGGTGACGGAGGACTGACGGTGACGGAGGACTGACGTGACGAGGGACTGACGGTGACGGAGGACTGACGTGACGAGGGACTGACGTGACGGAGGACTGACGGTGACGGAGGACTGACGTGACGAGGGACTGACGGTGACGGAGGACTGACGGTGACGGAGGACTGACGTGACGAGGGACTGACGGTGACGAGGGACTGACTTGACGAGGGACTGACAGTGACGAGGGACTGACAGTGACGGAGGACTGACAGTGACGGAGGACTGACGGTGACGGAGGACTGACGGTGATGGAGGACTGACGGTGACGAGGGCCTGACGGTGACGAGGGACTGACGGTGACGGAGGACTGACGGTGACGAGGGACTGACGGTGACGGAGGACTGACGGAGGACTGACGGAGGACTGACGGTGACGGAGGACTGACGGTGACGGAGGACGTGACGGTGACGGGACGACGTGACGTGACGGAGGACTGACGGTGACGGAGGACTGACGTGACGGAGGACTGACGGTGACGGAGGACTGACGGTGACGGAGGACTGACGGTGACGAGAGGGACTGACGGTGACGTAGGACTGACGGTGACGGAGGACTGACGGTGACGGAGGACTGACGGTGACGAGGGACTGACGGTGACGGAGGGACTGACGGAGGACTGACGTGACGTGACGGAGGACTGACGGTGACGGAGGACTGACGGTGACGGAGGACTGACGTGACGGAGGACTGACGTGACGGAGGATGACGGTGACGGAGGTGACGGAGGACTGACGGTGACGAGGGACTGACGGTGACGGAGGACTGACGGTGACGGAGGACTGATGGTGACGGAGGACTGACGGTGACGGAGGACTGACGGTGACGAGGGACTGACGGTGACGGAGGACTGACGTGACGAGGACTGACGTGACGGAGGACTGACGGTGACGAGGGACTGACGGTGACGGAGGACTGACGGTGACGAGGGACTGACGTGACGAGGGACTGACGGTGACGGAGGACTGACGTGACGAGGGACTGACGGTGACGGAGGACTGACGAGGGATTGACGTGACGGAGGACTGACGTGACGAGGGACTGACGGTGACGAGGGACTGACGGTGACGGAGGACAGACGGTGACGGAGGACTGACGGAGGACTGACGAGGGACTGACGAGGGACTGACGGTGACGGAGGACTGACGAGGGACTGACTGTGACGGAGGACTGACGGTGACGGAGGACTGACGGAGGACTGACGAGGGGGTGACGGAGGACTGACGGAGGACTGACAAGGGACTGACGGTGACGGAGGACTGACGAGGGACTGACGGTGACGGAGGACTGACAAGGGACTGACGTGACGGAGGACTGACGTGACGGAGGACTGATGTGACGGAGGACTGACGGTGACGGAGGATCCCCATGGCTCCGCAGAGAGTTTCCATCTGCCCCTGACACCGCTGACCACTTGAGCCTCCTCCACCTGGAGAGAGTCTGAAGACGGGTCCAAACGAGTGAGCAGCTCTGAAACATTCATATTGTTCTCACTTAGATAACACACTGCAAAAAGTGACAAAAAAGAAGTCAAAAATGGCTAAACTTGTGTCAAATGTATCTAAATTGTGACTGCCTTAAAACAAGATTTACCAAAAAGACAAAGAAAAATTAACTTGTTTATGAAAATACAAGAATTCTCTGCCTTGGAATGAGAAAATACAGCAACAGTTTTTTTTAAAAATAATAATCATTGTTCCTTTTATACAAATAAATACATCATTCTAAAAGTTGACTAACAATATTAATAAAGCAATAATGAAATTAATAATGTACATTTACATCATCTAGAAAAAAAGCTAAAACATAACACAGGACCAATAAAACACTAAAAATGAGAAATATTGTATATAAAACAAGTACAATGTGCAGACTGTTTCTGTCCTGATCTCACTGCTTAATAATTTAACATACGTTTGATTCAGATGCTTGTCGTTTTGGATTTGTAATTACTCCGTTTAAATACATTTTTGGTCTCCATAACTTTGTGGCTTTTCCTGTTTCTACATGTGGCTTATTTCAGTTAAATTATGTTTATGCAGCTACTGTATCTCGATCCTAGACTGATTCAGAGCATTCTCAGCTTGTCCTAGTTACCATAGCAACACACTGTATTTAGGTTTGCCATATTTCATTTATATTAACCAGTTTTAGCATCTATGAAAGTAAAAAGAAAAACCTATGAATTACTTATTAATAAAAGTATTGAAGAAAGTATTGAAGAACTATTTTTGAGGGGATTTTTCAGATTTCCATTGATTTTCATGGGAGCCGTCAAAATGACTGCTTTGGGAGTTCTGGCAGTTTCAGTGAATCTTTGACAAACCTTGTTGGCCACATGCTCCCAGGATCCGCAGCCTCTCGTGCCTTGCCTCTGTCATTTCCTGTCTGAAAGGATACGGTCGTGTACACAACTGGTCAAAATGAGTTTCCTCTGAACTGGGGCTGGGCTGAGGTCAGTCACGCAGGAGGTGCTCGGACTAGAGCCACTGCTCCTCCACATTTAGAGTTGAGGTGGCTCGAGCTTATGTATTCTCATCAAGAGGAGTCCTGGGAAAAGGGTGTTGGGATTTATATGTGATGGCCCCTATACTCTTCTGGCTCCTGAAAAAGCAATGTTACAGCTTCTTCCCTCGTTGAGATGCAGGACATCTTGATATGCTAACAGCTAACAGATTTGCAACATCAGCTCACGTTTTACAGCAATCCAGCCTCACACAAAAATGTCACGACACTTTTCTTACATATGTCTTATTTTTTTGTGGACATTGTTTATCAAAATGTATCTTAACAAAATGTGCCTTAAAGGAGCAGTATGTAAAATTCTGGCCAAAAGTGGTACTGCAGCCTCTCCCACTCTCCCTGACTCAGGTTGCCAGATATGCAGACGAATCCAGCTGGGACCATAACAGCTGAATAGACAAGAGTTTTGTCAACAACAAATCTATAACCAACACCTTTTTCCTTGTTTTGAGAATCATATCAAAATCTTTCTTAGTTCTGCACCACATGTTACTTTATCAGTGAAATTGGCTCAACGCAGTGAGTTCTGGCAACCCGGATCACAGACTTTCTGATTGGTGAAACGGTGGAGCGCTGAACTACTGTTTTCAGTTGAAGAAGAATTTGAAAAGAGCATGTTTTATTAATGCCTTTGGACAGATTAGGGCCCTTTAATGATGACTTGAAAATGAAAATCTTACATATTGCTACATTAAACAAAATTTCCCAATGGGACAAAGCTAAATTATCTTGTTTTAAAAAGATACAACACGTTTCTCCATTCCATTTTCCGTCGTTAGCCCTTTAGCCTGCTTTATTTTTTCATTCCAAGTGAGACATTGCAATAACTACATTACAAGGTGAATTTTGCAAGATTATTCAAACACAAGACATCAAAACAAACACACACACACACACACACACACACGTCGGTTCTCTGTCTTTCTCGCCGTCCTCTTCAGCTCTGCACATTCAGAGGAGGAGAACAGAGAACAGAGAGCTCCATCAATAATGCATTTATTCTGCCGTGGTGCCGCTACTTTAATGTTTGTGTTGCACTGGCCTCGGTCTGAGCTATTTTAAGAACAGGAGATCCGTGTTGAGAGGCAAAAAAAAACATTCCTGCTACCAGCTCCAGAAAGACGAGACGAACCGGGGCCGACCAGAAAGAAGGAAACGTTTACAATAGACACAAGGCCAAATGGAAGCTGAAGTCTGATCAGAGCAGAGATGGACGAGGAGGGATTTATGCAGATATTAGTTCTATACAACATGGTTTTGCTCATTTACAGTCAGAGCTCCTTTATTTGTCCCACAGCGGGAAATGTCAGTGTTGCATCATGGGTTACAGAACAGTAGGAATAAGGAGCACACAGATGATAAAAGAAAATCTCTTACTTTAAAAGGCTCATATTACGCTTTTTGACTTTTCTCTGGTTTAAACATAGCCTGGCCTTATCCATCTGTAAACTCCGCTCAATCATCATTTCCTGCCTGTAACATCTGGGTCTGGTCCCTGTGTTTGCGATTACAATCGGTTTAATTCCATTCGACCAATCAGCGAGCGCGGGAGGCGGGTGTTGTAGTTAGCAGTGGGTGACGTCAAGAGTTTGTGTCGAATGGGCAGGTTGTAGTTTGGCAATGGCGAAGAATGCGATAGAACCAGACCGGAATACTTTAGTATCAAGAAATTGAAGCCGGAGCAAGAGGAATGTTTAGCAAATGTAATCGTTGGCAAAGATTGTGGCGCTACTCCCCACGGGCTCTGTTAGCGGCAAAGGAGATGGCTAAAGCTAGGCTTAATGCTAAATGCTAACGACTCACTCAGGCGCATTACATACGTCACGGTAAACTCCAATCGTTTCAATCTGTAAAAGGAGTTAACCTCCCACCTGTTAACGGAGTCAATGGAGCCACTCCAAACCTCAGTACGAAATGTAATTTGTACTATGGTGTGGAACGACCAGGCAAGTTTAAACATGATTACAGAGCTATTTGGCCCAGAGTAGTTTTTTCATTAATTCCCTCAAGCTTTTGTTAGAGAGCGATCTTTCAGGCACAGAAACGAGCTTATTCAAACGTCAAAAGCCCGTCTCCAAGTGGTGATTGACAGCGCTGAGAAACTGAACCAGCGAATCAGCTGCGTCTATGCTGTCTAAGGAGTGTCTGGTTCATAGACAGTAAATATAATTTTAAAGAAGCGTCTGTGCTTTTTTGTGCTAGCTTCATGTGACTTGGAGAAAATGTGTCGTTGGTGTAAATATGTGACGAGAGTATTTGGCCCGAAGACGGAGATTGAGGAGAATGGGATCGACTTTGTTCACGTGACCCACTCAAAAGCTGATCTGGAAACATGGTGTTATTTCCAACATAAAAGTGAGTACGATGATGCTAACTCGCCGTATGTCACTGTGAACTAAATAATTACTGTCTAATCGAGGACATAGGGCTCTATGTGACGGAGTGCGATTTTTGGAAAAAGTTTATTCTCAGGTCTGAAATCTGTAAAAGCGTAAATGCATTACAGTTAGCTTTTGTTTACCTCTAAGTTAGCAAGAGGCCACGTCATGGCGCGGGCGGGCTCACAGCCAGAGGAGCACAGATCAGCTCGTTTCACACAAGGTGACGTCAGCGCCATGCACGAAATGGCTATAATTTTTGAGTGTTGTGTATCCCCCAAATTATAATGTGCATAGGATGGACTGTGAAAAATGAAGGATAGCCAAATATGGCACCTTTAACATAATAAAGAAGCAAGTCTAAAATCTCTAACTTTAGCATAGTAAAGAAGCAAGCATACAATCTAGCATAATAAAGTCTTAAAGAGTCATTCCTTGAATAGACTTTAACAAAAAGAGTGTATTTCTAAGTTGAGCGAGGCCAGGGTTACTGTCCTGGAGGCCGGGAGGAGTCGGTGATGAATGAATATTTATTTGTCTCTGAGGCCGGGGAAAAGGACGATCGGTCAGAATCCTCCGGGCGCCGCAGGACGAGGAAGCAGAGTTTACAGAGAGCTCTGACCTCGACCAGGGACACGGTCAGACGGTGGAAGGAAGACTCCGAGGTTCTACTCTAACAGATAGATAGTGTATTGCTGCTTAAACCTCTCTCCACATGGACTAGAGGCCACCCGCGGTACTGCAGCTTAAATCCTCCTGGGCTTTAAGGAGATTTCCTCATAGACCTCAATGTGAACTAAAACAGCGTGTCCTCTGCTGACAGGGAACCTAAAGCTTTCACAAAGGTCAGATTTTGTGTGGATTTTAAATAATTTGTCGTCCTGAACATGTTTTCTATACATTTTCTATAAATCCACACTTTGGTGCATTAAACTCAGCTCACTCTAGTCTCGCTCTCACTCCGCTCTGATCAGTTGTGCTCTGATTGGTCACAGTGCTCACATGTTACACTGGTTCAGCGGAAGTAGAACCACTGCATCTACTGGGTTGGAATCCTGGTCTAAACCGGGCCTTTCTAAGTAGAGTTTACCCTGGTTGGAGGCTTTGATTGTCCAGTGTGTTCAGGGTCTCGCTTCGTTGAATGTTGTTGAATGTCTAGTGTCCTGGATTATCACCTCCGTCCTTAGACCCTCCTGCAGCAAAAAAGAACAACTCTTTGGATAAGATAAGATAAGAGATAAGTAAGTTTTTATTTATATACCGCCTTTTTACTGCAGATCTCAGTCTCAAAGCGGTTTACAATTGTTAATTATGGGCATTTGTCTCTCACTCCACACAGAGATGGGAGGGGCCAGTACAGGAGGCGCATGCTAGAACTATTGGACATGTTTTTAGTGGTAGGGGAAACCGGAGTACCCGGAGGAAACCTATGCAGACACAGGAGAACATGCAAACTCCACTCAGAAAGGCCCTGGTCCGACCGGGATTTGAACCTAGGACCTTCTTGCTGAGAGGCGAGAGTGCTATCCACTCAGCCACCATGCCGCCCAGGATAGACTTAAAAACCCAGGAGGAGAAGGTAAAGTCTGTTTGTTCCAAGGTATTGGACAGGAGACCACACCTGAGCAGTGTAGTTATCCTAGGGGCCATAGAGAACTGTGAAATCTCGCCCATTTTTGGTGATGTGAGCTGCAGTCTCTGAACCACATGAGTTATGGTGTTTTTCACGTGCTGAATGTAGAGTGCCTCCATACACCTGCTGTTTGGGCTCCTGCCATTTCTCCTCTCGGGACACAAATATCCTGCTCCATGTTGGCCCATATGTACAGTAACACACACACACATGCATACAGTCACACACACACACATGCATACAGTCACACACACACACATGCATACAGTCACACACACACACATCCATAAATACAGCTGCTCGGGAGTCACGTTTCCAGTGTGCATTTCATCGGAATTAGTACCATAGGGCTGTGAACTGTTGAACTATAGACTTACAGAACACGGGCTGGACACGGGCCCGAGGCTGCAGCGGCTACAACAGGCCCATATAAAGTTAGTGTTATGGGTTTGAGGGCAGCATTGTGAATAGGGCGCTGTGGGGTTGGAGTTAAAACTGGGAGTAAGCGGTTTTAAAATAGGCCAAGTGATAAGCCCGCCGTGAATTTGCAGTAAGACCTTGAACTGTATGGAGCTTTGGCGAGCATGTCTGAGCACGTACCGCCGGACAATGTTGTGCCATGCTTTGTGAAATATATGAAATATTATAGTTGTTCCTTCATCTTTCAGAGACTATTGTATGTTTTGCCATTTGGACTTCATCCCTGCAGCTAAAGCACAATTCTTCATGAAAGTTTTGGTAAAGGACTGCTTTTAATTATGACTGGAGGGTTGCTGAAGCTAGCTCAAAATATACATTTTACATACTCTTTTATACGTTCAAAAGATAATGGAAATGACTTCTGTTAATGCAATGGCAAAGTGGATTTGTCCGTGGGTCTGAAACTTGTGGCAGTTTGGACAATAACTCCATGACATATGATGTATTATTTAGGGGAGCTTGAGGTATGAGGAGCGTTGCGATTGGTCGAATGCCCACACTGCAAACTCCGCCCCCTTTGAGCCAGAAACACATGTCAGTAATAAGAGCAGCACGATGTCAAATTAGATGCATCTTTAATCTGCACTAAAGAAAATAGACATGCAGTTTAGTCCCACTGATAGACTGCATATACTGTAGCTGGATAATGCTAACAAAACTAACACGCTAGCTCAATGATAGATAGATAGATAGATAGATAGATAGATAGATAGATAGATAGATAGAAAAGATAGATAGAAAAAATAGATAGATAGATAGATACTTTGTTGATCCCTGTAAAAAATTCAGGTGTCCAGTAGCAGCAAAAAAAAAATAAAAAAAATTGATCATTCTAAAAAGTTAAAAATAGTAATAATCAGCAACAGCCCTTCAGGTCACAGCAGCAGAGGTGGAGTAGCCTCTGGGTGGAGCAGGACGGGTCACAGCAGCAGAGGTGGAGTAGCCTCTGGGTGGAGCAGGACGGGTCACAGCAGCAGAGGTGGAGTAGCCTCTGAGTGGAGCAGGACGGGTCACAGCAGCAGAGGTGGAGTAGCCTCTGGGTGGAGCAGGACTGGTCACAGCAGCAGAGGTGGAGTAGCCTCTGGGTGGAGCAGGACGGGTCACAGCAGCAGAGGTGGAGTAGCCTCTGAGTGGAGCAGGACGGGTCACAGCAGCAGAGGTGGAGTAGCCTCTGAGTGGAGCAGGACTGGTCACAGCAGCAGAGGTGGAGTAGCCTCTGGGTGGAGCAGGACGGGTCACAGCAGCAGAGGTGGAGTAGCCTCTGGGTGGAGCAGGACGGGTCACAGCAGCAGAGGTGGCGTAGCCTCTGGGTGGAGCAGGACTGGTCACAGCAGCAGAGGTGGAGTTGCCTCTGGGTGGAGCAGGACGGGTCACAGCAGCAGAGGTGGAGTAGCCTCTGAGTGGAGCAGGACGGGTCACAGCAGCAGAGGTGGAGTAGCCTCTGGGTGGAGCAGGACGGGTCACAGCAGCAGAGGTGGAGTAGCCTCTGGGTGGAGCAGGACTGGTCACAGCAGCAGAGGTGGAGCAGCCTCTGGGTGGAGCAGGACGGGTCACAAGGTGGAGCAGCCGCTTGGTTCGAAGCATTTTCTCTGCTCTAGTCCAAAGTACAATGCTAAATGCTTCATTAGCATTTTCAAAACGTTCGCATTCCTCCAGTGGATGATCCGCTTGGTTCGGACCATGAATCCTCTCTGCTCTGGTCTGGACCAGTGTAAAACCATGAATCCTCTCTGCTCTGGTCTGGACCAGTGTAAAACCATGAATCCTCTCTGCTCTGGTCTGGACCAGTGTAAAACCATGAATCCTCTCTGCTCCTGGTCTGGACCAGTGTAAAACCATGAATCCCCTCTGCTCTGGTCTGGACCAGTGTAAAACCATGAATCCTCTCTGCTCTGGTCTGGACCAGTGTAAAACCATGAATCCTCTCTGCTCTGGTCTGGACCAGTGTAAAACCATGAATCCTCTCTGCTCTGGTCTGGACCAGTGTAAAACCATGAATCCTCTCTGCTCTGGTCTGGACCAGTGTAAAACCATGAATCCTCTCTGCTCTGGTCTGGACCAGTGTAAAACCATGAATCCTCTCTGCTCTGGTCTGGACCAGTGTAAAACCATGAATCCCCTCTGCTCTGGTCTGGACCAGTGTAAAACCATGAATCCCCTCTGCTCTGGTCTGGACCAGTGTAAAACCATGAACACTGTACTGCAGCAACATCTCAGGTAGAAAAACGCATTAAAAATAAAAATTCAAAAGCACAAAACAACAACTGTTTCAGAGCTACTTAGGACTTGAAGCCGTTTTCCAGCGCACTCAATATCTTTTATTTTGTCCAATGTTTTTTTTTTTTTTTTTTTAAATCCAATAGAGAAGAAAACCACCATTGGCGCAGTAACCATTTATGCCACACTCTCCATTTGTACACTAAACCCCACTCTAATGACATTGTGCAACTATATTTGAAACACATCTGATCTCTGGGAATGAATTATACATTGATTTGTATATATTTTTATATTTTTTATAGTAATAATAAGAACGATGCATTGGTTTTTTTATGATGTTTTCTGGACGCTCAAAGATGCTTCACATGTCATTGTTCATTCTCTCATACACAGCGGTGATAAACTACTTCAGGCAACCAGTCTGTGCCATCAGCCCCTCCCACCACCAATCAGTCACACACACCAGACCCATGCTACTCAATGTGGGTGAAGTGTCTTGCCTAAGGACACAACATCAGTTTGTCCCTTTACAGCCACAGCCGCCCCACTGAGGCACCTGTTCCCTGAGGTTTCCCATCACAGCACTAACCAGGCCCTGTCCTGCTTAGCTTCAGAGGTCTGCAGGATCTGGTCTATACATACAGGTATTTATTTTTCATTTATGATTTCCTTGTTCCTTGTCCCTGGTCCCTGGTCCCTGGTCTCTGGTCCCTGGTCTCTGGTCCCTGGTCGCTGGTCCCTGGTCGCTGGTCGCTGGTCTCTGGTCTCTGGTCTCTGGTCTCTGGTCACTGGTCTCTGGTCTCTGGTCTCTGGTCTCTGGTCTAGTGCTGTGAGACCAGGGCTGGTGTTGTGAATGGAGGCTGCTGTCGACCAATGGGAACTCAGCACCGTACAAGGAGCGCTGCACTGAAAGGGGGCGGAGTCACACAGGCTGCAATGTGGAGCTGAGAGTCACACCAAAACATACTGAAAAGAATATAAATATATATATATATATATTTATAAACTGAAGGATTTTACAACCTCTGCCCCAGATCTGTTGTTTATGTCAATGAATCAAGAGTCCAAACTGAATGAAGGCTTGAAACTCATGTGCTACCATCACATGTTATCATTCATTTTAATTAGTACACTGCAAAAAAATGATAAAATATGAAGTCATAGTTTCGTGAATTGAGTGGACTGTGTTAAAACAAGATTCTCAGATGGGATAAAGCTTTTTAGTCTTTTTTCAAGAACTATTGCTTCATTTTTTGTATCTATTTAAAACAAGATCATTTTGCTTTGTCCCATTGGTGAGTCTTGTTTTAAGACAAAATTAAGATACATTTTGCCAAATGTAAGCAATTTTTGACTTGTTTTTTATCACTTTTTGCAGTGTGATAAATTGGTCACTGGATACTCTCATGTTTGTTTAGTAATTTTTATTTTTTTATTGAACCATTTAAAATTGGGTTGAGGCCTCTGCAGAAGGGTGATATCCCACTGTGGTCACTCAAAGAGAACAATTTCCCACCCAGAGGGCAGTGGGCTTTGAAATAAAAAATTAATCTTAATCAGTCCAGTGAAAAGTCTGGGTCTCTCTGGTCTCTCTGGTCTCTCTGGTCTCTCTGCTCTCTCTTGTCTCTCTTGTCTCTCTGGTATCTCTGGTCTCCCTGGTCTCTCTGGTGTCTCTGGTCTCTCTGGTCTCTCTGGTCTCTCTGGTCCCTCTTGTCTCTCTGGTCTCTCTTGTCTCTCTGGTCTCTCTTGTCTCTCTGGTCTCTGTGGTCTCTCTGGTGTCTCTGGTCTCTCTGGTCCCTCTGGTCTCTCTGGTCTCTCTTGTCTCTCTGGTCTCTGTGGTCTCTCTGGTGTCTCTGGTCTCTCTGGTCCCTCTGGTCTCTCTGGTCTCTCTTGTCTCTCTGGTCTCTGTGGTCTCTCTGGTGTCTCTGGTCTCTCTGGTCTCTCTGGTCCCTCTTGTCTCTCTGGTCTCTCTTGTCTCTCTGGTCTCTCTTGTCTCTCTGGTCTCCCTGGTCTCTCTGGTCCCTCTGGTCTCTCTGGTCTCTCTGGTCCCTCTGGTCTCTCTGGTCTCTCTGGTCTCCCTGGTCTCTCCGTGAGGCCGGTCTACAGCGCTCTGCAGTGGGAGGAGCGCGGGGAGGTGGGAATCGGCAGCCGGTGGATTAAAATAGCGTTGAGAGCAGAGCCACAGCTGCACGGGACTCGCAGGGCACATGACCAACAGTTCGACAGCGTGAGAGACCGGATTTGTGTCAATGCGACGAGTGATGAGAGCAGAGCGGCTCAGAGGGCACCGAGCCCGCCCTCCACCGGTATAGAACCAATATAGATCTGCTCACAGGACACAGCCAGGGCACAGAGCTGGCATGGAAGGTAAGGCCAGGGTATTTAAGTGCTTTATGAAACAGGACTTTATTCAAATCACAGAAGGCATTCAAATAAATCGTAAATAATAATTTTTATAAAGCTCTCAAAGACTCAAAGACGCTACACATTCATTCATTCTCTCCATATTCTGCCTTGGGGCACATTGACAGAAGCGAGGCAACCAGTATGTGCCAATGGTTGCTCTGACAACCGCCAACCATTCACACACACACACCTCACTCATATGGGCAATGTGGGTGAAGTGTCTTGCCTAAGGACCCAACAACAGTCTGGCACTTTACAGCCTGTGGTTGTGGCACCTGGTGTTCACAGAGGTCTCCCATCACAGTACTAACCAGGCCCTGCCCCGCTTCACAGAGCATGAAAAAGAATGAAAGAATACAGGCCTCAAACTGCCGATTAAGATACTTGTGTAGCTTATTATCCCCGCAGTGGCCTCTAACCCCATCATGATGTTTACTCTCTACTGTTTTCACAAATACTTCGGGAAAGTCCATTCACCTCGATCCCCCCTGACCTTGGAACGGCCAACAGGGACCTGCACTGCAAAAACTCTGAAATCGTGCAAAATGTATCTTCTTTGAGCACACTCTGACTGAGCCTTAAAACAAGATTTGCCGATGGGACAAAGTAAAATGATCTTGTTTTAAAAAGATACAATAAATGGCTTTGTCCCGTTGGAGAATCTTGTTTTAAGGCTCAGTCAGAATGGGGAGGATTTTCTACTTCCGGGTGGTATTGGTCCTCCTAATTGTCAATCATTCTGGTAATACCTGCTCGTCCAATAAGACCAGAGAGTTCATTCAAAAAGTGAAGAGGGCGGTTCTTTTCTAAAATTTAGTATAATCCTCCTTTAAAATACGTTTTACCAAATTTTGTATCACTTTTTTGCAATGTTTGTGGTAATATTATAGTTCGCTGAGTATTAGAAGATATTGAGGAGGTAAAGATAGAGCAGAGGAAATGGACAGAACGAAGCAGATCGAGAGAGAAAGGATGGACTCGGGACACGCAACTCTCCGGATCCGCATGATTCAAAGCCGCAGGAAAAATAAGGAATGGTTTGGTTTTGTTTTGCCACTTGTACAAAAAGATTAAAACAATATTCCACGGCCAGATTTTTTAACTTTTATTTTTAGTCAAACCAGGGGAAAAAGGCCCCAAAACGGTCACTAAGGTCGACAAATGGTCAAAATACAACCGCGCTCAAACACAAACACATATGCAGTCGGCCAACGCTGTAGAGAGTCGCTTTGGGTCACCTGACTTGCCTGACTTGTGTTGTGATTGGCTGCTCGGTGGTCAGGGAGGTGGTCCGGGAAATTAGGTCCGACCTGCATTTCCATCGCAAGGATTAGGTGAACGTTCTCACAACTCCTCCAGCAGACATGAAAAAAGGATAAACATATGAGGCAATAAATGTTTGAATTGAGTGGTTTTCTTTTCTTATCTTGAACACATTCCGACGGTGCCATAGGGACAATGAGCAAAACACACCATGATACTTATGCTAATTCATGAGGGATTAGGTTCAAACGACTTCTACTTCTTCTTCTGCTTCTTCTTCTACTTCTTCACTTTGTTGAGTGACTTGCAATAGTCTGTAAGTGCAGCTCGGTAAAGCAGCACATGAGGCCAGTGGGGCAGTAGGTTGTCTGTGAAGGAAACGTGACTTGGATCAGACCGCATCAGAGATTAAAGATCAGTGACCTCAGACTCAGAGAGGAGGCCCACGGACCCCCGATCGTCCCAATCCCAAACAGCTGTTCATTAACCCGCCCCCCCAACACACACACACACACACACACACACACACACACAGGCGTATACGTATGCACTGTACCGAATGCATGGTGTGCGTGGAGACAATGGCGCCGTGGGTGGACTTGTGACGAATATAGAGTGATTCCAGGGTAATCCCATACACAAAGTGGCTCTTTCACCTCTTCTAATCTGCGCTGGGATTAACCGGGATTATTGGATTAGATGGAAGGACCTCAGACGGAGGCAGAGACAAAGGATGGGCTGCTCAAACGTGATGGAGTTTGTTCAGCGGGGAAAGTCATTGACGAACAGATTTGTGACTTTTTCAAGCTTTTTGACCGTGTGGGTCGCCGGGGCAGAGGTCCAGGTTATTTGTATGGCACAGTTTATACACAGCCCTTAACAAAACAACATAAAAAACAGACTGAACAAGGCAGAGCAGAAGAAAAAAAACTTGTGTGCCCATTGCATGTTCATAATACAAAATAAGTTACCATAACATATTTCAATAAATTAACATTTTTTAATTACAAGTTCAACAAAATCATTCAGTTTGGTGTCCGTCCAGGATCGACTGTGACAGTTTTTTCTTAAATACAAAAAAAGAATGACTGAGATTGTTCCACAACTGAGGCCCGTGAAACGACAGACATCTCTGAGTCTAGTTTTTTGAAGTTGAAAATACTTTTGAACACCTTCTGGAAGCACATTTGATTAAGCCATAAACATGATTTTATAGTTAACAATGTCTTTAAATTTCATAGTATTTGTTTTTAGAAATAATGGATTTGTATGATCATAATATCCTACTTAATTAATCAGGCAAATGGCACGTTTTTGTTATAACATAGAGTTGATGACAGTATTAAAAGTAGCTCCACAGTAAGTCACAAAGGGAGGAGGTATACAGTAGATTATATGCATCATCGGTACGTCTTTAGTTTCGATATTTTTCTTTTCACATGGTCAATATGTTGTTTCATCATCACTCCATGGCTGCATTCAAACAGAGCCTCTCAGTTCTCTGCAGACCCAATCTGCTGGTCGTGCAGCAACCCACCTCCTCCCCATCACCGCCTCTTCAGTGCAGTATCAGTACCTGGGGGGTCGCAAGCTCATCATTTCTATGACAAGTCCTTCTGGATACTTTGTCCAGTATTCCTGCCGGGGTCTAATCGCTAATCCTACTGCAGTAAATATATTAGCAAATGCATTTACTATTGTATTGTGATGTCGCATGTTTTATTGTTAAAGATACAAGAAGTGTTCTGCTATCGTGGCTGTCTCTTCTTTACTTGTCTGACTTTGTGCTAAAATCCATGAGTTTTCCCCACAGCACCCAGCGGCCTATCTACTACTCTCAGTTAAATCAGTTTCCTTTTGTTTTCCCCATAAACAAGGCGAGTTTATTTGTATAGCACAGTTCATACAGAAGTGCTGAAAAAACAAGATAGAAACAATACAAGCCATTCAATTCATAAATAATCACAGTAGATTACAAAAAGATACAATCCCTCTGTTGTCTGCAGCTTAACCTAGATTTGAATATTGTCAGAGAAGAAGCCTGTCTCACATTTTCAGGAAGACGGTTCCAGATTTGAGCTTTATAAATCTGAAGTGCAGGGGAGGCCATGTTTAGTCCTGACTCTGGGCACCAGCAGGAGGCCAGTCCCTGTGCTCTTCAGAGTCCCAGCAGGAGGCCAGTCCCTGTGCTCCTCAGAGCCAGCAGGAGGCCAGTCCCTGTGCTCCTCAGAGTCCCAGCAGGAGGCCAGTCCCTGTGCTCCTCAGAGTCCCAGCAGGAGGCCAGTCCCTGTGCTCCTTTGATTCGAGTTGGTTCATGTGTCACAAACATGTATCGGATGTACTGTGATGCGAGGCCGTGGAGAGAGAGTCTTATCCCACAGAGAATAAAATAAAAAAGTAGTTTTCACTTGATCACAGGTACAAAGACACAGGTACAAACACGTCACTCATTCATCTCTCAGTTATCTGCTGATAACAGGTGCAGGTGGGAGGACCGGACACACTCAACCTTCAAATATTTGTCTAAATTGCAAAAACAAAATCGAGTTTCATTGAGAACATGATTCAGACCAGTGCTTCTCAAACTGAGGTAACACAGACGCATCACCTGCAAATAGACTCTGCAAAAATGATCAAATACGAGGTAGAAATTGCTTGAATCGACTGTTTTTTATCTTAATCTGAGAACATTCTGGCTGTCCTTAAACAAGATTCTCCAACGAGACAAACCGTTCAGTCTTATTTCAAGAACTGTTGCTTTATTTTCTCATTCCAAGGGAGACATTTGTTGTACCTTTTTAAAACAAGGTCATTTTGCTTTGTCCCGTTGGAGAATCTTGTTTTAAGCCTCAGTCAAAAACCTACATTTTGCCAAATTAGAGCAATTTTTCACTTTTTTTCCACTAACATCCAGAAATCTTTACAATGTTTTTGGAGTACAGATTCATTTTTTTTTCCCATTCACTCCACACAATTACGTTCATACATATTGTATTTATTAAACCGGAGCACCCGCTGGAAACCTACACAGACACAGGGAGAGCATGCAAACTCCACACAGACAGGCCTGGAGGTGGAGTCAAACCCAGAACCTTCTAAGTGACTCAGTAAAGTGACAGTGACACTTGTGGTTAGATATTGCACTTTCTGAAATTATTCAAAATTATTGCACAGATGCACAACGTGTGAGGTCAGGTTGGCAGTGTTCATTGTACAGTCTGACAGCAGCAGGAAGGAAAGACCTGTGTTAAAAAACCTGATCTTTCTCTCTGTCAGTAAAGTCTGTTTCTCGACTGAATGAGCTCATGGTGTGAACCCGGCGTCAGGAGGGGGCAGGTCTGACCCACTGACACCGCGGACACTCGATGCCCCAGTTGTCCCGCACAGAGGAGGCTTCTGGGTAATTGCTGAATTGGCAGAAAAGTTGCTTCTTCAGACACAACACGAGCGTCATCAAACTGTTGTTGTTTTGTAACGCTCGAGTCCAGGCCACTGCTCCAGAGACACACACGCTCACGCAACACACTTTAGACATTTTACTTTAGGCCAAATTAGACACACGGCAATCAATCTAACTCAATTCAATTCATTTTATATGCGTGAAGCACTAAATCACAACAGCAGGTGGCTCGGTACACTGCTAAAAATGGTAATAATTGCTTTAATCACGTGGTTTTTATCTTAATTTGAGCACATTCTGACTCTGTTAAAACAAGATTTTCAAGAACTGTTACTTTATTTTTCTTCTTCCAAGGGAGACATTGTATCTTGTATCTTTTTAAGACAAGATAATTTTTCTCTATCCCATTGGAAAATCTGAGGTTGCAGATCCAGGTCTCAGGCTGTATATCCAGGACTGAGGCTGTAGATCCAGGTCTGAGGCTGTAGACCCAGGACTGAGGCTGTAGATCCAGGACTGAGGTTGCAGATCCAGGTCTCAGGCTGCTGTAGACCCAGGACTGAGGCTGTAGATCCAGGTCTGAGGCTGCTGTAGACCCAGGACTATATAAATACAGATCCCACCACATCTCTCATGTACAATATAATTTCCAAAAAGGCGTATTCCTCAATAGTGATTTAAATAATTAAGCAAGTAATCCGTATCTATTTAGCCAAGGTCAACAAAAGGTCACCAAAAGTGCTTTACGATGTTCATAAATAGTTCCAGAATGTGCTCAAAAAGGAGTGAAACTGTATTTGTTTGGCTCTAAATGAGGGTCTTTCAGTTTTTTGTCTGATGCAATGTATCTGTTTTTGCAACAGAACTATTTTGGGAATATCAGGGAAGTCCAGAAGACCTCACCCACTCTACAAAAAGGGACGAAAAACAAAGTCAAATTTGGCAAAACGTATCTAAATTTGAATAAATTCTGACTCAGCCTTAAAACCAGATTCCCCGATGGGACAAAGTACAATATTCTTGCTCATAAAAGATACAAGAAATAACTCCCTTGGAATGAGAACATAAAGTAACAGTTCATGAAATAAGACTAAATGGCTTTGTCCCATTGGAGAATCTTCTTTAAGGACAGACAGAATGAACTCAAATTGAGATTAAAACTACTCCATTCAAGCCATCATTACCTCATACTTTATCATTTTTGTGCAGTTTACATCCTGGATCCAAATCTGGGGCTGGTCCACGAAGCAGATCTTATACACGGTACTGTATACGGTGTGCATTGTCATTTCATCCGACTGTATTTCTGAACGGCTTTGTTTGGCTTGACTCATTTCTCCACATACTTTGCAGCTTGTTTCTGGGTCAGTAGGGCAGCAGCAGCAGCAGCAGCAGCAGCAGCAGCAGCAGCACGTTCAGCTCACATGGACATTCCTCTCCCTGTGATAAAACAAGAGCCCTTTGATGAGTGCTTAGCCTCATTCTGCTGCCGCTCTGTCCCTCGCGCTCGACTCCAATCCATTCAGAAGTTGAGAGACTGTAAACAGGTGGACGATGCTAACCCGCTAGCTCTGAGAAGTGCTCGTGAATGAAGTTTGGCTCCAGCTCGCTCTGGCTCCTGCGCTGACTTACATGTGAAAGTAAATTACTCCTGACTCAGTAACTGTTGGTGTCACACTCACTATTTTGGGCTTGAAAAAAAATCTGTGGTTTAGTGCTTTCTGTGATCCTGGTGTTGATATTGTGGTGTTGTCAAAGCAAAAGTATATTTTTGTTTGGTGAGTCCTTTTGCAGCGTTAACTCTGGCTGGTCGACTTTGTCAGAGGATCTACAGCCTCAGTCCTGGATCTACAGCCTCAGTCCTGGATCTACAGCCTCAGTCCTGGATCTGCAGCCTCAGTCCTGGATCTGCAGCCTCAGTCCTGGATCTGCAGCCTCAGTCCTAGATCTACAGCCTCAGTCCTGGGTCTACAGCCTCAGTCCTGGGTCTACAGCCTCAGTCCTGGATCTACAGCCTCAGTCCTGGATCTACAGCCTCAGTCCTGGATCTACAGCCTCAGTCCTGGATCTAAAGCCTCAGTCCTGGATCTACAGCCTCAGTCCTGGATCTACAGCCTCAGTCCTGGATCTACAGCCTCAGTCCTGGATCTACAGCCTTAGTCCTGGATCTACAGCCTCAGTCCTAGATCTACAGCCTCAGTCCTGGATCTAAAGCCTCAGTCCTGGATCTACAGCCTCAGTCCTGGATCTACAGCCTCAGTCTGGATCTACAGCCTGTCCTGGATCTACATCTACAGCCTCAGTCCCTGGATCTACAGCCTCAGTCCTGGATCTACAGCCTCAGTCCTGGATCTACGGCCTCAGTCCTGGATCTACAGCCTCAGTCCTGGATCTACAGCCTCAGTCCTGGATCTACAGCCTCAGTCTGGATCTACGCCTCAGTCCTGGATCTACAGCCTCAGTCCTGGATCTACAGCCTCAGTCTGGATCTACGTCCTCAGGTCCTGGATCTACAGCCTCAGTCCTGGATCTACAGCCTCAGTCCTGGATCTACAGCCTCAGTCCTGGATCTTAAAGCCTCAGTCCTGGATCTACAGCCTCAGTCCTGGATCTACAGCCTCAGTCCTGGATCTACAGCCTCAGTCCTGGATCTACAGTCTCAGTCCTGGATCTACGGCCTCAGTCCTGGATCTACAGCCTCAGTCCTGGATCTACAGCCTCAGTCCTGGATCTACAGCCTCAGTCCTGGATCTACAGCCTCAGTCCTGGATCTACGGCCTCAGTCCTGGATCTACAGCCTCAGTCCTGGATCTACAGCCTCAGTCCTGGATCTACGGCCTCAGTCCTGGATCTACAGCCTCAGTCCTGGATCTACAGCCTCAGTCCTGGATCTACAGCCTCAGTCCTGGATCTACGGCCTCAGTCCTGGATCTACAGCCTCAGTCCTGGATCTACAGCCTCAGTCCTGGATCTACAGCCTCAGTCCTGGATCTACGGCCTCAGTCCTGGATCTACAGCCTCAGTCCTGGTTTCTCACATGTTCCTTGCTGATGCACAAGGGTCAAAGGGCAGTGATGATACTTTTATGCACATTTAGAACCATTTATGGACATTGAGCATCCCACTCCTGATGGACCAATGTCGTGAGTGAGTTTATAACTGTCCTCCGAGGCGACTGCTGCGCGATTCAAACATAAATGTAATTGAATTGAGTTGTGCGACAGGTTTGGACACCCCTGATCTTGTTGCTGTAGATGTGAAGCAGCCGATCTGGCCGTAGTGCACATGGCTGAGGAGAACGCTTCTATGTGTTTACTTCTCACCTTTTTTGTATAAAACATTTGTTTTTAACCACATGTAGATAACGTGTGAATGTTATGAGGCTTAATATTGTGCAAACATGTTATTGTCGGGTTCAAATATGGATTTATTCAATGTTCTGGGTCCAATCAGACAGGAGCACAGTCTGTCATTATCAAATCACAAAAGATCACGAATATTTCAAAATATTATAATTTTCATTCAAGCTTCATCTAACTTTGAAACTACAACAAAAATGAACTATGGAATAAAATCCATGTACAGTATGTTTAGCCTCTGTTACATCTTTGGACTGGCCTCCTGCTGGGACTCTGAGGAGCACAGGGACTGGCCTCCTGCTGGGACTCTGAGGAGCACAGGGACCGGCCTCCTGCTGGGACTCTGAGGAGCACAGGGACCGGCCTCCTGCTGGGACTCTGAGGAGCACAGGGACTGGCCTCCTGATGGGACTCTGAGGAGCACAGGGACTGGCCTCCTGCTGGGACTCTGAGGAGCACAGGGACCGGCCTCCTGCTGGTCCCTGTGCTCAGGACTAAACATGGGGAGGCAGACTTTCAGATTTATGCAGCTAAGAATCTGAACAGTCTTCCTGAACATGTGAGACAGGCTTCTTCTCTGACATTGTTTAAAACCAGGTTAAAAACAGTTCTGTTTCGCTGTGCTACATCTGAGGGACTGTCTCATTAGTTTCAATGGAATTAAGTTGGAATCCTCACTGGCCGTAGAAGAACAGCATTTAAGTCATTGTTTTGATCTGTTTGTGTTGGTAAATTTCTCTTAACCCCTTAATCAACACAGGTTCACTGCAAAAAGTGATAAAATATGATGAAAAAATTGTTTAAATGAACTGGTTTTTGACTTAAAACAAATGTTGCCAATGGGACAAAGCCAATTAGTCTTATTTCAAAAACAATTGCATCTTTGTTCTTTTTCCAAGGGAGAAATGTACTGTAAATGTATTTTTTAAAACACCATTATTTTTGTTCGTCCCATTGCCAAATTTCAGTAATTTGTTGACTTATTTTCCATCACTTCTTTGCTGTGTTTGTGCTTGAATCCTCACTGACCATAGTAAGATAAACCTTTATTGTAAGCAAGTTAAAACGAGTCATCTTTTGATCCGTTTGTGTTCGTAAACGTGACAATACTGGGACAGCAGAGGCCTGTACTGTTAAACTCGTTGGCCTGTTTACGCAGAGGGAGATTCCAGCCGGTCACATGTTCCCGGAGCCACGGAGGAATGAGCCGCTCCACATGGCAGCTTTTGTTTGGCATTTTTCTGTGTCATTGTCCCATTTATGCTGTTAATGCCGGGACTTAGCGCAGTGGGCCGCCTTTGTGGGTTTTGGAGGTGGAACGGGAATGTATTTTTCATGCAGGTTACACACACACACACGCACACATACACACACACACACACACACACACACACACACACACACACACACACGACACACACACGACACAAAGCTGGTTTTGTCTGATGGCGATTCATATTAAGAGGCCTATCGATATAAAGTATTATTATGAGGATGTAAAAGGCTTCTGAACAGGACTTTTTGATGTCATGAGGGGAAAATGAGAATAATCAATAACACAGAACTGAAAAAAGAATGAATTTGATAAAAGGTACATTATTGCCAGCAGGAGGCCAGTCCCTGTGCTCCTTGGAGTCCCAGCAGGAGGCCTGTCCCTGTGCTCCTCAGAGTCCCAGCAGGAGGCCAGTCCCTGTGCTCCTCAGAGTAGTTGTAGTAGTATTTATTTATATACCACATCACATCGGAGTCTCAAAGCGGTTTACAATTGTTATTTTTGGGCACTTGTCCTCTCACTCCACACAGAGATGGGAGCGGGGTCGCCAGTACAGGAGGCGCATGCCAGACCTATTGTACATATTTTTAGTGGTAGGGGAAACCGGAGTACCCGGAGGAAACCTACGCAGACACGGGGAGAACATGCAAACTCCACTCAGAAAGGCCCTGGTCCGACCGGGATTCGAACCCAGGACCTTCTTGCTGAGAGGCGAGAGTGCTAACCACTCAGCCACCGTGCCGCCGTGTACTTTAGAGCGAGGCCATGGAGACCATCTAAACCTTCTGTCTCTTCTTTTGCAAATGAATAATTATAGCACAAAACTAACCAGTAATAATGGACTCAATGTGACAGTATCTAAAGGCGAAACAAGGAATATTAGAATATTACATGAAACCAATGAAAAAAACAACATATCTCAGAAAATAGACTGTATGCCATGATCCCAAACATTATAACACACAAAGACATAATATTGGTGTCACATTGTAAGTCAAGACATAAAAGAGCTTGTCTGTTTTTCTGAGTAAGATGGTTAAGATTGAGTTAAGGTTAAGGTGGTGCTGAGTAAGATGGTTAAGGTAGTCTGAGTAAGAAGGTTAGGGTTCATGTGTTTTAGCTGTTGATTGATGACTTGTGGTTGGTGATTTCAATGGTTTTTGTTAAGTTCTGATATGGACTTCTGTTGTGACCTAGGGCTATTACAAGAATATAAATTGTCTTGTATTGTAAGTAAGATGTTAAGGTTAGGTTTAAGGGGGTCTGAGTAAGATAGATAGGGTTAGGTTTAAGGCAGGTCTGAGGTTTAGATGGTTAGGGTTAGGGTTAAGGGTGGGTTGAGTAAGATGGTTAAGTTAGGGTTAAGGTGGTCTGAGTTAGATGGTTAAGTTCTGGGTTAAGGTGGTCTGAGTAAGATGGTTAGGTTAGGGATAAAGGTGTGGTCTGAGTGAGATGGTTAAGGGTTATGGCTTTTTAAAGCTGCACTATGACTTTGGGATTTTGAAGCGCAGACTCGCTGGCCTCTCTCTTTATGCTCCCTCCCCGCACCCACGAAGCTATCGAACCCCCACCACACACATCCCACTGTTGGGACCGGACGCCTAGCGTCTCCCAATATGATAAATACGATGGACATGGATTGCACGTGGATGGCGTTTTGACCATAGACGATTAGAACCGTGGAATGGCGCGGTAGGAACGGAGACTTTCATTTGGATGGCTTGTCTCGCTGTGTATGCAGTAACCGTGGACGAAGCGAGGAAGCTTCAGTTAGCTCCGCCACTTGTTTGTTTTCTTTGCCGTGCTAACTCAGCCTTCTGTGCTAACTGACCTGTAGATTTCTCACGTGAAAGTGGGGGCCAGTGGTCCGCTGTGATTGGTCACATTCTGCGACCCGAAACACATTCTCTTCTTGTTCATCAAAACTCGATCTAAAATAAATGTCACGCCAGCCCAAATCTGCGTACTATTCTTCAAAAGGGAGAATAATCCCAATGCACTTGCATGGCATGGGATAGCTGTTCCGTAAAGAATACAAAAATAAAGTCAGTGAGTGCCGCTTTAACCTAACCTCTAAACCATCTCATCAGCCCACCTTAACCCTAACCTTACATCTTACTCAGACCACCCTAACCCTAAAACCTTAACATCTTACTCAGACCACCTTAACCCGAACTTCACCATCTTTACTCAGGACCCACCCTTAACCCTAACCCTAACATCTAACTCATGACCGCCTTAATACCCCCTTAACCTCTAACTATCTTACTCAGGACCCGCCTTAACCTAACCTTACCCATCATACTTACATACAATACAATTGATTCTGTATAGCCTAGGTCACAAAGAAGGCATTAGAGGACATACAACACCATTGAAATCCACCAACACAAGT